>CP137681.1:8223834-8479215 GCA_037976565.1 Mesocentrotus franciscanus | reverse complement strand
AATTATAAAATTAACTATTTTTATTTGATTTTATTTCCTATAAGTATCAACTTTAATAAATGAAACCTTTTCAATATTTACCTGATCAAAGACTACCTTACCACGCATTACCATTTCACTATTACTGAATAACATATATTGTGTTTTCAGTAAATTAAGTGACAGTTTATTTGCATGAATCCATTAAGTCAATACACAGAGCTCTCTATCAACAATTTCTAAAAAGAGTTTATAAGTTTCTATGAGAAAAGAGTACACTTGTATCTTCTGCAAAAAGCAAAAAATATAACGTCTCTGAGGATATTGGAAAATCATTTACATACAAAATAAAAAGCAGGGGACACAAAAGGGAACCTTGAGTTACTCCACGCATGACGGGTAACATGTCTGAACAAATTCCGTCGAGCTGCACAAATTGCTGCTTGTTACAAAATACTTCTAAACCATTCGAGTGCAGACCCTCTTACCCCATAATAAGAGAGCGTATGCAACAAAATATTATGGTTCACCGTATCAAAAGCTTTGAAATAATCCAAATATATACCAATCATATAAAGATATTTTGTCTAAAAGACATAATACAGCATGATAAGTTGTGTGTTTCTCGCGAAAACCAAACTGAGAATTTGAAAAAAACTTGACATGACTTCAAAAACATTAAATATAATGTATAAAGTTTTTCACAAATCTTGGAGCAGACAGTTAGTAGAGAAACTGGTTTATAATTACCCGTTTCTACAGGGTTCCCTTTTTTTATATACAGGCACAACTTTAGCCATTTTCATTTGTTTGGAACACTTCCATGCGTTAAAGACAAGTTATACATGTGAATGAGAGGTATTGCTACAAATGAAATTAAATATTTTATCAAATCATTAGTTATACCATCATATCCAGGGCACTTCTTCCTTTTCAAGCCACTTACAACATCTATAAGCTCAGAATTCACTACAGGAAGAAAAAAAAGTCATTTCATTCGGACTGGCTAAATAATTTTCAAGGTTTCCTGTATATCAGGTATGGAGCTAGACAGAGTAGCACCAATGTTTTAACAATATTCATTAAATGCTTCACACATCGGTTTCTTATCTTCAATAAGATCATCCATCCAGACGAGTTTTGTAATACTCTGTAGTTTAGGATTGATTTTCAAGACATTTCGAATAACGTTTCATGTTTCACGTTGTTACACGTACACTGGAATTAATCATGAAACTAGTCTCTCTTTGCTGAGCGCAGAGCAGAAGTCAGTATATTTCTGTATTTAGTAAACTTTAAAGGGATAGTTAAGTTCTGTTGCAGAGGGCGCTACACAAAATAGTTTTGGTGAGATAATGACAAACTGAGTGTCAAATTTGAAAGAACATATTATTTTAATCTTTGTTTGATCAAAATCGGTTCAGAGACGGCTGAAATACCAATAAATATAACAACTTCTAATATTTGTGTGCTACCACAAATATAAGATGAGCCGTTGAAAAACGAGATTAGCGCTACATACGTTTTATTCCGGCCAATGCCGATGTTGGCTTTTTGTTGGCTTTTTCGTGTGCGTTATAATATGCACAACCAGCCGGTCAGTGTATTGTTATTACAAAATAATGAATTAACGGTCACCGTAATTTGGGGAAAGTGGAGCTGAATTGGTATGATCGTATTTGCTAAATTTCACATATGTTGGGGTCTAAAATTCCCTCTTAGCAATGTTAGATCCTAAAAGAGCATTATAAATGTCATAAAAACTAATGAGAGCAATAACCATGCACTTTGAAGGCATTTGCGGTCTGTAACAAGAACTCAACTATCCCTTTTCACTTAGATTCACCAGTCTGCTATGCTTTGTATCTACAAAACAAACAATTTTTTGACCTAAGTAAAGACTTAGCTGTAGCCCATGGCATTCGAGGTACTCTTTTATATGCTTGCTTACCTCCTTGCACAAAGATAACGCATCTGTCATTTAACAAAAAAACATTATTATATCCATGAATTTATCAAAAGACTTATCAACATCTGTCTCAAATGTTCCATTCAACAATTTCCAATTTTGTGTTAAAATGTGCTTTGTTAGCTGGAGTGAATTTCCGTGTTAACTTATTACAGGATGCATTGTAATAACTCCTTAATGCTAAAGATGTTATAACAAATATAGGACAATGATCTGATATATCGGTTACTATTATACCGGCAGTGGGAATAGGGTGCAAATTGGTAAAAAAACACTGTCAATTAAGGTTTGTGAGTTTTATGCTACTCTACTTGGTTTATTAATCAACTAAATCAAAGAGAATTTACTTAAAGTATCAACAGAATGATTAACAGAGTTATCGTGATTATACACAAATAAATTATATTAAAATCACGCATACTAATTTTTTTTCTTTTACTGAAGAGTGTTAGACAGTTCTTCCATGAATTCATATACATCACCATATATACTACTCCCAAATACACGTTCTTTTATCCAGGAATTATAATCTCAACCATTAGGGATTGTAATGAATCATTCATAATGTACAATTCTGCTTTTGTATGGCACTCAAATGAAATGGGAATATACATTACTACACCACCATCGGATCTGCTTTGTCGATTATTAGTGACTAGTTGATACTAGGAAGATCGTACATGGCAGATGGATGAATAGAAAACCAAGTTTCAGTGATTCCAATTGTTGGGTACTTATCCTGAAAAGTTTCCAAGAACAAGGAAAGCCTATCAAAATATGCATTCATGCAACGCACATATAAGTGCAAAAAGGATGTTTGATTGACAGGACAGTTTCCCAAATGATCGGAAAATTGTTTGTCAGTAAAATATGTTGAAGCGTACATTGTAACTTCAACCTCGTCATTCAACATATATTCAAAATGTGTTGCATTGATATTCAGCTCTGCAACAATGTTCTCATCAGACTGAGTGTAACTCATTTGAGCAGCATTAACCTGAGTCATCATAACCTTGACTATATACTCTGCACATAGATCTGGTTACAAAGTCAGTTAATGGATATAGCAATATCAAATTAGGCCAAAAGGGGACATACACACATAACAGAGAACACAATATATTGATCGAGATGTCAGCAGCCATCGTTCCCACATGGCCAAGCATCACGTACATATAAATGTTATATGTAAACATATATACTAAAACAACAATTAATGGATTCCTAAAATGAGTAAGGAAAAAAGGACTAATAATACAGAGGTTTAAATCTAACAAACAACAAACGTTGGTTCCTTCAGGGGCCCAGAATCAACCAAAGACAAATAATGAATTTATTTAGTGTAGATGTAGAGGTCTACAGACAATTCACATTCATTATTTATGAATCACATGTGAAGCAATCAGGTTGGTCATTATATTCACTTGTTAATATCTAAGTTGAAAAGGACGTTAATAAAGAACCTGAAAATGCATAGGAATGATATGAAGGTGTAAATAAATAAATCAGTAAAATTGAGATTAAGAAATTGAAAATTGACAGATTACACAGTCAAACTCTTATGAATCGTCGCTCTCAGTAATTGAGATGTCTGTTGAATATAAAATATATATCTTAAGTATTACTGAAGCATGGCTCAGTGATGACATTTGTGATCGTGAACTTCTCGATCGTTCCATTTACAACATCTTCAGAAAGGATCGTAACAGAAATGTTGGTGGGGTGTTGTTTGCGTACAAACGTAACATTAATGCGAATCGGAGATTGAACCTTGAAGGTGCAGCTGATTGTAAACAACGCGAAATTATTTGGTTGCAAATCAATTTACCTAATACCGAAGGAAAGATTACCGTAGGCAAGTGCTACAGACCTCCTTCGTCAAATCATCACTTTACTACATAACTTACTACATCCATCAACGATATCTTACCAGCTATACATCATTTTAAATCAATATTCCTCTTAGGAGATGTCAATTCAAACCTACAATACAAAAGTAATGATATGCTCATAGTCCATGTCCCTGATAAGATGGCATCCGATATACTTGATCTTACCAACAGTCTCGGTCTAATGCAATTGGTTTCCTTCCCGACGCGCATTTGATCCAATAGAAGGCACTCTATGCTGGATCTGGTGTTCTGCAATGAGCCGGATGTCGTCAAACACCTTTGCAATGGTCCAGGTCCTGCCAGCGGTGATCGTTTCTCAGTACTCTCTGATCTTTACGTCCATTACGATCATGAGGAACTGTCTCGTTACTTCCATCAGTTTCACAAAGCTGATCAATACGATGTACGGAAAACCCTAGAACCATGCCAGATGGTTACCTCATTTCAACCACTTTAGATACTTCCTTGTTTTCATTATTTATCTATTTTAATTCAAATCAATTTGATATCAAGGTTAGATTTCCTATTTCTGTCAGTATACACATGAATTCCCTGTAATATGTAATCCAGTTGCTCAACAAACTGAAAAATTACAATTTTAAAAGAGATTATTTTCAGGGTAAAAGGAAATTTCATAACATTGTACCTCTCCTAAAACTATTATTTTGTTGTTCTTTCTTCATCTCTTCAAGTTTTCATCTTGCCCCATCGGCGTTCTTCTCTAATGGTAAAGCATCATTAAAAAATGTAAAAGCATTATACACAAATTATGATTGAACTAATGTTCATTATTAAGTCTTCTGAACAAGAATACATGTTGACGAGGGGACAGTGTTGGATGATCAATATTTTACATTTTCTGTCAACCCCTCTCTCCATACAAACATTCTGACAGTTCGTTTACTGTTGTTTCTGACAAATGTATAAATCAACTGACTTTGGAAACATTGTTTCAAAACTCTGTCTGACACCCTCCTCCTCCAGATTATTCAACATATTCCAATGATACCACTTTACTGAGTCCACATTAGTTTATCCTAGAAATGAACTACTTTCATACATTGTATTTAAAAAGGTTAAAAAACATCTCGAAATCATTCAAAAATTATCACATTTACTCCCTTATTGTACTCATATAATGTATGTACAGGAATGAGATAGAGATATCCCCAAAAGGAGGAAGATTAAATAGGGTTCTGGGGGTTAAAGGGGCAGCGTCCCCTTTACGAGGTTAGGGCTAGTGGTAAGGGTTAGAAGAAGAACAAAAAGAACAAAAAACATTAAACAAAAAAACGGTCTTGAAAACTCGAAATCGGTGGAGGAAACTCTTTCCTGTATAATTATATCTTGTCATGGTTTACTTATATCAATGAAAAAAGGTTTCAAGATCACTTAACATATTATACCAACATGTTTTTAAATAGACGTGTATGTATACCTGTTGCCACATGGTTTGTGGTTGGCTAAGTGGCGATACACACATATTAAAACAATAAATCAAAGAATGAGTTATAATATGGTAGTGTGGATTTTAATTACACAATACAACGAGAAACAACATAAATTTAGAAATATTGAACGTCGACAAATCGAAAATATATTAGATTATAGTTTACTAAGAAGGTCAAATTAAATTAACGACGCCATTATACTAGACCAGTGTACGTTTAAATGGTAACGCGTTTCAAATGTTGGAGTTTGTGAAAGTGTCCCCTGCGTTAGACGACCGTTGCAACATGCAGAACGAGATCGGGGTCGAATGGCTCGATGGCTTGTGATGAGTTGACCATCGGAGTGTAGAAATCAGTCTCTCGTAGACTATTAGTCCGGGAGCCAGGGGGGGTCAACCTAGCTGGAAGGGAAACCAATTTTCATGTCCACAGATGTAAAGATCGCATAGCTCCATATAACAAATCGACCGTCTGGCATGTTCTAAGTGGTGGGTGTGGCCAGGGAGCCCCTCCCAAAAAGCGGCCCTTTGACGACAAATTAGTATTTTGTAAATAATATTGTAAGGAAACCTCGAACCACCATGAGTTTGGTGTCATATGAAAGAAAATTAAATTATCTACATTTTGATACCTATTTCAACGAAATTAAGATTAATTTACATAGCAAATTTAAGTTAAAAACATGATTTTTGGTGATTTTTTCGAAATATTGAATTTTATCAAAAAGATTATTTTCCATATATCAAAATTGGAGAGGTGCATTTTTCATAACTTTCCAGGAATTTGCTTATGTACAATGACAATATCCTGTGCGAGGGAGAGGCTTATATATCTTTTCAATAAAAAGTTATAGCAATCCAAAGTCATTGATTTGATTTCCACAAAAACAACATTTTTGCCCACATGTGTATTAACTGTATGCATATACGTGCATTAGTGTACTAAGGACCTGTTCGGCGTGTTTACATCGAGTTTTAAAGATAACTTTTAACTAAAACCTCTAATCACCATGTATTTGGTGTCAAAAGATGGATAATTAAAATACCTTCATCCTGATATCAATTTCAATGAGTGATGTAGTGTGTGAAATATAAATTTTGAGCCAAAAGGTGCTTTATTGTAGATATTCCTCTGATTTTGGCCAGTATCTCGGTATATTAACTGGACAAAAGTGATTAGACATTTAGTAGTGCAGAAAGTTCAAAGGATTTGGAGCGCTGAGTGCAATTGATAAGTTCTTCTTCTGTACTCTGGGATGTTTCAGGAAATGTGGACATTGGCAGTTGCCTCCCCAGGCGCAGATCCAGGGGCAGGGGCCTAGCCCCCCGCCAAAAAGAATAAAAGAGAGAGAGAGAAGGAAAAGAAGGGAAAGGGAAAGAGGAGAGAAAGGGAAAGAAAGAAGAGGAAGCAGAAAAGAAAAGGGAAAAGGGAGATCGGGGCGAAAGGACCTTGTCTCCCAGGTTGTTGCCTCCCCCCCCCAGCAAAAAATAAGAGAGAGAAGGAAGGAAATGGAAAGAAAAAGGAAAAAGGAGATAAAGGGAATGAAATAAAGAGGACGAAGAAAAGAAGGGGTATCAGTTGCGATTCTCCCGCCAACAAGTTGTGGATCTGGGATGGGACCTAAAGGCCCTTGCCTCCCCCGCCAAAAATAAAAGGGGAAAGGAAAGGAAAGAGGAGAGCTAAAAGGGAACAAAAAGAGGAAGAAGAAAAGAAAAGGATGAAAACAAGGGAGATCAGTTGCGATTAATTCGGCCAACAATGTATGGATCAGGGGACCGAAAGGCCCTTGCCCCTCCCCTGCAAACTTAAAGAGAAAGAAGGAAAGGAAAAAAAGAAGAAGAAAGGTAGGGGAGATCATGAGTGATTTTCCCCGCCAACAAGGTGTGGATCGGGGGCGAAAGGTCCTTGCCTCCCCTGATATGACCGTGATTTAATACCTACCCTGAGCTTACGGGGCTCTGCCCTGGAATCCACCTAGGGCCCTAAGGCAGGCCCTTTGATGCTAATCTGATCGTAATGTATAAAACCCTGAGTTTCCGGGGCTCCGCCCACTGGACCCCACGCCAATTAGTGACCTGCCAGAGTCACAAATAAGGTATCAAAATATGCTCATCTGACCGTAAATGCCTAAAACCCTGAGCTTACGGGGCTCTGCCCCCTGGACCCAACCTAGGGCCCTAAGGCGGCCCCTGGATGCTCACCTGACGGTAATTTAATGCCCCAAACCCTAAACTTCCGGGGCTCCGCCCCTGGACCAAACGCCAATTATTGTCCTGCCAGTGTCACAAATAAAGTATAAAAATGCCATCTGACCGTAATTAAATGCCCATACGCCCGAGCTTCCTGGGGCTCCGCCCTTGACCCCGCCGGTGCTTTGCCCCTAGACCCAACGCCCATTTACGCTACGCTCTTCATGATCGTAAATACTTTAGCCTCCCCCACCCACTTTGAGAAACGTTCAGCGGGGCCTGCATGTAAGAGTGGTGGTGATGCGGATTTTTTTCTTCTGCCCCACCCAAACGATTTTGCTCATTACGCCACTGCTTTAGTGGTCACCATTACGTACCAATATTTGGCTCGCACAATTTCAAATTTGGGCCCTCCCTAAGAAATCTTGGATCCGCGCCTCCTGCCCCCTCCCCACCCCACCCCACCCCTTCCAGCCGCTTGTCATAATCTTGTTCATGACCAAGACAAGTTAGTGCATCGATGCAACATGAATATAATATAATATCGCCATGTTTGGTTTAATGGTTCATTTTGCCTGACTACTAAGAAAATATGTGTATGCTTGTGAGCAACCAATACTCCGCATGATTCCTTTTGTGATTAGATTAAAATGACATAAACTTTTCTCATAAAATAGTTTCGGCTAGGTATGCAAAGTTATTTTTTCTCTCGATTACAAGTAATTCGGTACAAAAATCGAAGGAACATTATGAAACTACTTGTTTCGATTGAATCTAAGTTTTAGTCTTTGTGTGTTTCAAATAGGAAGTTCCACAACTACAATTGAGATCAATTTGAAATCTTTTCTGCTTAGCCATGAATAACTTTAAATCGTTACTAACTCCTTGAACTTCTAAGGATCTCACGATTTGATGATTGGAAAATGTCATTAGGTACCAGCTTATAATTTTGGTAACACATCACCGTCTACATTAGAGTTCTATCATGCCCGTTGCATAAACCATATGGTCTTTTTGAACATAGAATAACATTTTTTAAATTAGAATAAAATAAAATGCAAACTTGTCGTAGATTGTTTCCTTTGAAACAGCGTTCGAGTTACAGTTCCACCAGGGACACTGTCATAGACAATCTTTGATTACTTCTATTTATTGAATTTTAATTGGGATGTGGGCAAAAAGAAAAGAAGAAATGGAAATCTGCATGTAATACTTTGCAAGTTCAAGCTAGTAAATGTGCTACAACTGATCATTTCAAGCGTATTAAGCGTATTATTATTTTTGACTCTAGCAGGTCACTAATAGGCGTGGGGTCCAGGGCGGAGCCCCAAGCTCAGGGATTTAAGCATTAAATTGCGGTCAGATGAGCATCCAGAGACCCGCCTTAGGGCCCTAGGTGGGGTCCAGGGTGCAGAGCCCCCGGAAGCTCAGTGGTTTTAGGCATTTGATTACGATCAGATATAGCATCCAGAGACCCGCCTTAGGGCCCTAGGTGGTGTCCAGGGTGCAGAGCCCCCGGAAGCTCAGGGTTTTAGGCATTTGGTTACGATCAGATTAGCATCCAAGGGCCTGCCTTAGGGCCCTAGGTGGATTCAGGGGCAGAGCCCCGTAAGCTCAGGGTAGGTATTAAAATTGTTTTCATCCTTTTCTTTTCTTCTTCCTCGTTTTGTTCCCTTTTAGCTCTCCTCTTTGCCTTTCCCTTCACCCCTTCTTTTTGGCAGGGGAGGGGAAGGCAAGGGCCTTTAGGTTCCCATCCCCGATCCACAACTTGTTGGCGGGAGAATCGCAACTGATACCCCTTCTTTTCTTCGTCCTCTTTATTTCATTCCCTTTATCTCCTTTTTCTTTTTTTCTTTCCCTTTCCTTCCTTCTCTCTTTTTGTTGTTGCTGGGGAAGGCAACAACCTGGGAGGCAAGGCCATTTCGCCCCCCCCCGATCTCCTATTTCCCCCTTTTCTTTCCCACTTCCTCTTCTTTCTTTCCCTTTCTCTCTTCTTTTTCATTTCCCTTCTTTTCCTTCTCTCTCTCTCTCTTTTGGCGGGGAGGGGGGCAAGGCCCCTGGCCCCTGGATCCGCGCCTGGGGAGGCAACTGCCAATGTCCACATTTCCTGAAACAGCCCAGAGTACAGAAGAACTTATCAATTGCACTCAGCGCTCCAAATCCTTTGAATTTTCTGCACTACTAAATGTCTAATCACTTTTGTCCAGTTAATATACCGAGATACTGGCCAAAATCAGAGGAATATCTACAATAAAGCACCTTTTGGCTCAAAATTTATA
This sequence comes from Mesocentrotus franciscanus, assembly GCA_037976565.1. Classification (NCBI taxonomy): domain Eukaryota; kingdom Metazoa; phylum Echinodermata; class Echinoidea; order Camarodonta; family Strongylocentrotidae; genus Mesocentrotus; species Mesocentrotus franciscanus. The sequence goes on along the minus strand of CP137681.1, from coordinate 8,469,456 downwards.
TTTCAAACACTACATCACTCATTGAAATTGATATCAGGATGAAGGTATTTTAATTATCCATCTTTTGACACCAAATACATGGTGATAAGAGGTTTTAGTTATAAGTTATCTTTAAAACTCGATGTAAACACACCAAATGGGTCCTTAATACACTAATGCACGTATATGCATACAGTTAATACACATGTGGGCAAAAATGTTGTTTTTGTGGAAATCAAATCAATGACTTTGGATTGCTATAACTTTTTATTGAAAAGATATATAAGCCTCCCTCGCACAGGATATTGTCATTGTACATAAGCAAATTCCTGGAAAGTTATGAAAAATGCACCTCTCCAATTTTGATATATGGAAAATAATCTTTTTGATAAAATTCAATATTTCGAAAAAATCACCAAAAATCATGTTTTTAACTTAAATTTGCTATGTAAATTAATCTTAATTTCGTTGAAATAGGTATCAAAATGTAGATAATTTAATTTTCTTTCATATGACACCAAACTCATGGTGGTTCAAGGTTTCCTTACAATATTATTTACAAAATACTAATTTGTCGTCAAAGGGCCGCTTTTGGGGAGGGGCTCCCCTGGCCACACCCACCACTTAGAACATGCCAGACGGTCGATTTGTTATATGGAGCTATGCGATCTTTACATCTGTGCATATGAAAATTGGTTTCCCTTCCAGCTAGGTTGACCCCCCCTGGCTCCCGTACTATATGGGTCATCCGAGTGTGGTTGAAAATCAACACTAAACGGCTGTAATGTAATTAATGAGCAATATCCTATAATATTAGTTTGATACAAAAACACATAAATAAATATTATTAACATATAAGTACTTTCTCACAATATAAACATACGATGTTGACTTAAACATCATTAATAAAAATACATGAAATCAGTTTGCTTTCACAGTTCTAAAAACAGACAATACCTTTTCAGTATTTCATACTAGCCTTTGTAAACAATGCTAATAACATTTCAAATGATTTCTGAGTAAAAAAAAAAAAAAGTTAATGCATTCTGTTTGCATCATGATTCAAAATGGTTTCAAAACAACTAGATACATTTCTCCAGGCGTCTATTTACACTATAGGGCATAACACAAGGTCATAAATGTGAATAAATCGAGAGATGAGCTTAAAGTTAAGACTTACAGTTATTATGTAGTTTGAAGACCCCGTTGCCTGCCTCCCGGAGGCGTTATTTTTTTCGGCGGCACAGATTGGGGTTAGGTGCGTGTTGAGCCTATGGGAAAGTTTAGGGTTAGGGTTAGGGTTAAATCAAGACCTCTTAAAAAAAGCCCCAATCTGTGCCGCAGAAGAAAATGACGCCTCTCGGAGGGATCGTGTCCAAAGGACGGTCATCTGCTCGTTCCGCTCTCCACAGCAGAAGCGAAAAGCAGCAATAAAAAGGGGAAACGCACTCGTTCTGAAACTGCAAGCTCAAAATCTTCCCGTACTCTCACTGTCATAGGAACTCCGTCCCCAAGGATGACACAGCAGGTCTTTCTTCAATCACGACAAAATGGCTTCTCCAAACTTTCGCTACCACATTCACTCCTTATGGTCCGATCACACTATGACGTTTTAGAGAAACTTATAGCTAGCGTATGAAAAATCATGAAATAATGTCAAAACGTCGGCATACGCCCCCACAAACATCGAAAATTCTGCAGCATGAATAATTCGGGCGTATGCATAACGTATTGAACGTATACATATCGTATATCTAACCTATTAGTAACCTATCACTAACTTATGACAGCGTATGACAGCGAATCACAGCTATGGCCAGCGCATGTCCAGCGTTCTCGACCTATGCCCAACGAATGAGTACCTTGTGAGAAAACTATGCGCAGCGCGCTCGGCGTGTTGCCGAAGTTCACGTGACGTTACTTCTAAATAACTGCAATAAATTACTTTACATGCTTACAATTTGAAAAACGCCTATACTACGCCAGTTGTACGGTAGAAACACGTTCAATAAGTTACACCGTCGTCAGACTTACGTCGAAAACGTCTGAATACGTCAATATGCGTTGCAGATACGTCAGATATAGGTTAGATATAGGCTAGAAGTAAGTTACTCATAGCTTATCAATAAGTAGCTGTACGGTATACCTTCATGCCAACGTGTCTAGCTTTAATATGTGTAACGTATGCCTAACGTATGCCTAACCTATGAAGAGGACGTCGGCATACTCACACAAATTTATTTCGGCCTCTGCGTACAGCAACGTATGCCTGCTTATACCAGCGTGCTTTTAACGTATACAACTTATACCAAACCTACCCCTAACTTATGTTAACGTGCACTAGCGTGTTGGTGAAAATTCACATACGTCGGCATACGTTACTGCTATACGTTATAGTGTGACCGGGCCATTACGCACGAGCCTCGCGCGCGCCTCCAATAACAACACTGACTTCTCACTCTCTCTCCCAAACCCAGTAACATGATCGCTATCATTAAATTTGCGTATCAATAGTCCCGAACGGAAAAAAGGGAAGAGGAATGCGACGCATCCAGACTTCGCAGTGTCTCATACACCTGCGCATCTAAATGTGAATTAGAGAGGTCAAGAGGGCAAATGGAAAGCTCTGCAGGAATATTCACGCAGCTAGGAAAAAACATTAATACAATGCATATTATTTTGACACCTGTCAATTTTTACGTGAAATCTTTAGGTGTCCATATCATCTTGCATCTTCCACATTTGCCGCAATGTCTATAATAAGTTCCATGAGTTGGGTTCTACTGTTAAAGTTAATCTGAGGGAAAGGTATCGAAATGAAAAATGAAATTATCTTTCACATAATTTTACCTTCATTTTTTCCCGCTTTTGGATATGTTTTGGCATTCAATACAAAAATTGGTCCCTGCCTTAAAAACTAGAGGATTATAAATATCCTTTATTTTATCTTATTATTATTGCGTATGTTTCAAAGACCGTCTTCAAATACGGTATACCTTATACATTGTGCTCATTTTTCTTATCAATTAAGCTTGTAAAGCCACATTAGCCCATCATAGTTCTACATATTCGCAAATGCGAAATGACATGACCGACTGAATTCGTCAATAAACATCGTATAGATAAATGACCCGTCATTTTGTTTCGTTCACTACTACTCTATACCTCATCAGCTGTGTCATGCCATGAAAACATACTTTTTGGAGTTACATTAATGATTACATATGAATCAGGGAGATGGAGCCACTGCAATTCAACAAATTAATTCATGAAAAATGTAATTAAGACAAATTATTTGAGATCTAAAAAGCCTGAAAACCGCCATCGATTTTGATGAAGCCCAACATTGATATACGGTTACCGCCACGCTCCAGGGCCGTCAATGACGCGGGCATAATTTGTGGCGCCACATGTAGCAGCTAGCCTGCCAGGTTACCGCTCCCCGGTTCCGAGTGGCTCCATAGATCATGGACTCAACGCTGTCTTCCATCGCCCGAGTTTCTCCGGTGCGCCTTTATTTTATGATTGCTTTTGTATTTCTATATTTGAATTTAACCTCAAACATGAAATGATGATCGAAGAATTGTTCTCCCCCCCCAAAAAAAAAAGTGCATTATTGCTCAGACTTTCCCCTTTCCCTATCCTTATAAGCGGTAGAACTGTCAGGTTTGACTGATTACTTTTAGTAAAACTAAAACAATAATCGCCAAGTTGCAAGACTTTTCAAATGCAGTATTTAGATATTTTTCGTAGAGTATAGTTTAGCACGACAAAATTCGATCAGGATCTTTCTGGAATTGCTGACTCTAGAGGTCCATTTTCATGATAACTGCGCGCGAGCGGAATTAGGACCGGTCAGAGCGGAAAAGGGCGGGGAAATGCTTCACTGAGACGGCGAACTAAGGTCAGTTGTTTAGAACTTCACGACAACTTATGGTATTGTATAATTTGTTAGATTTTCGCTACAAAGGGATTTACATCAGTGCCTATATAATTCATTGTCTGGGAAAATATCTGTGAAAAACTGCTCATGTGAGCGGAAACCGAGCAAGCAACAGTACTACTACGTTGCAGGGGCGATGACTACACACACAGACCTGCATGCGTACGGCATGCAACAGCATGGCACTACTATTCTAAAAACTTATTTCAGAGTAGAACTACCACCATTTCCTAGATTGGAATAGGTAATCTGTGGCAATACAATGTTAATATTTGTGATCACTGATGCAATAAATTTACGAAATTAAAAAGTTACATATTTAATTATGAGGTCGAACTTTTAATTCTTTTGAGCGAAAATTTCCCGAGATAGTCCCCGTAAAGTCTCGGCAGACTTTCCAGAGAGTTAAAGGGGTAAAACTTTAAAGCTAGCTCAAAACGACTACAATTGAAATTAAAGCTCGGGAGTAGATTGCACATAGTTATTTTGAAAATATCTAGTAGGAAAGCACTAGAAATATAACAAAAGTACCTAAGATAGTTAAATGATGTACAGAATAATTGCAGCGGAATCTATCAAATTTAAGGATAATTTTTGCACGACTCACTTTCGAGTTTTTAGGGTTTCTTCAGAGAAAGATCAAATTTGGCATGGGGCTAATTCTAAGTCTAGATTTAGCGATCAATAAGACTTTGGTCGTAGTAAGCGCAACAAATATATAACATTATTCGGGCTATTGTGTTTTCAAAAACAAAAAAAGGAAAGTGTAACATGAATGATAAAGAGAAAAAAAGATTAGACAAAAGATTTTACCAGAGTCTGCAATGTCAAAATAAAACATGTCATATCAAAGCAAAAGGAATATTTAATAAACTGGTATATCTCGACCGCTGACATTTCATTTATAAAGTTGTGATTGTTACATGCCTTTTTAATAAGCAAACGCAACTCTATTGAGTTTAGAAAATTCATTTTCAATATCAAGTTGAGACTATAATACGCCCTTTTAGGAAGACGCAATTTTATTGAGCTTAGACCAAAAATAGATGTAGGTAATTTCAATCATGTGCAGACTATTGCTAAATAAATATATTGAACTAAACAAAATATTAAATACTTGAGTTTCAAGGTATTTTGGCCAGGTTTTCACAGTTGAACAAAATATATTGGAGCTTTAAATGGAAATCGGCCATTAACGCATAGAATGTAATAAAATATACAATTCAAATTACATTTGTAAAGATTTAAATGCCATATAAAGTATTATATAATATTTCAATAAGATAACGATCGACTTATAAAACTAAAGGTGAATGTTGAATCATTACTCCCATGTTTGTCCCATGCCAACAGTTTTTGTTTTCTTTTTCTTTTTGTTCAGATTGAATTTAGCGTTCAAATCGGTACTTATACTACTTATCTGCACAATAATCGATTTTTAAGTCTTTTAAAGCCCCATTGCACTATGTATAGCTACTAGCGCCTTCTATATAGCAAAAAATGCCTAATCGGTGACCATTGGTCCCCTCTTTATGTTAATTGAGTGCTGAGTTGATGAGATAACCACCTCTCAGTGACCATGCAGGGAGGTATCAATCCCTACCGACCAAACTAGTGCAGATATGCTTTAAAACTTTTCAGTTAAATATTGATCAAAATCAGCTAAAGCTGTAAGGTTTTTCGTTCCTGTTGTATATATGTCACTGGCAATATTGATCACCACCATCTAAAGCTGTAATTTTTTTCTTTACTGTCAATATCTGTCACTTGCCGACAGTTTCTGTCCGGGTCTCACCGTTTCAGATTAAAGTTGGGGCTGAAACCGGCATTCGTTTTCTTTTCGATTAGACGTTTTGGAGATACGACTCCTTTTGGTGGCTGGCTTCCTCACTAAACTATAACACTGTTGGCTTCCAACGTTTTGGTCGCAGGCTCATTGGTAGCTAGTTTCAAGGGCTAGTTTCGTACGTACAGCCATTTGTATGGTGAAAAAAATGTTGTGATGTACGTTCAGCCTTTGTTATCGTGTTATTATAATTGATGTAACTTGTAGCCAACAAACGATTTCGAAGTAATCATTTACATCTCTCTTGACTTATGTTACACGAAAAATGCAATATATATGGTAAGATACAATCAAATGGAGGAAAGTGTAGAAATGTACATTTAAAGTCTTTTTGTTTTGTGTGTGTGTGTGTGGTTAAAGTTGTAGGTTTCAGGACGAATCTCGCTGTGATTTACGCGGCGACATGCGTTCGACTCTAGACATATATCACCGAAGCCAGGCGCATTCTGCCAACCAATTTTGGGCAATCTGTGTATATATATACAGATCGCCACCGAGACATTCTCGCCAGTCACACCGGACGCATCATCCCTAGGTACAGCGGCTGATGCTAGTAAATACTAGTAGAACGTAGAACAGGCAAAACTTTGATCCCACCTGCTAACCCCTACCCGGATACGAGTAATATAAACATTGCTAGCATGTATTAATACATAAATAGATATGTGGAGGGCTTTGAAGGCATGATATGGAAGGCTGTCGATTTGTTGATTAAAATTAGTATCAAACGCGTTGAAAGTAATCTCCCCAAACCAATTGAATTTTAGAGCAAGCGGGTATCCGAGCTGGAATAAGAAATTCATCCCTGGAGAAAAGGTTGAACGTTTATCACGAAGGAATAACATCCGCCCCGTAGGATATCCAGAAGCAGCGGACAAGCCTGAGCAATGCATCGAGATCACGGAGGATATCGTTGGCGAAAACAATAATAATTGAAATCAACCTGAAGGACGAGCGGTCACATCGCGATGGAAAGCGCACGGAGAGACTTCGGCATATTCTCATTAAACTCCAGTCTTATGCCTGAGTTACACCTTTGCGTATTTGGCTTGCGTATTGCTGCGTTTTTATGGCAAGCCGTTTTAACATTTATTCCTATTTCTTGATATCAAGAAATGAAAGCTTGATATCAAGAAATCGAATTCTTGATATCAAGAATTCAATTATTGATATCAAGAATTACAATTGCTTTACAACAGAAAATCATTTCTTGATATCAAGAAATAGGAATAAATATTAAAATGGCTCGCCAAAAATACGCAGCAATACGCAAGCCAAATACGCAAAGGTGTGACTTAGGCATTATAGGCATAAGGATGATATCATGAAGTCACCAGTGATGAAGTAAGCGCACTCCGCGCTGGCAAATGAAGCTTTATTTTTCACAGACGACCTCACCAAAGATGACATAACGGAAACAGGTGATGGTCGGCCGCTGGAAGGTGACGTGATGGATTAGGTGTACCCTTTGCTTTCAAAGTCTAATCGATCAACAATAGACGAGGTCATGCAAGGTTACGTTATGCTACTGTATTTGCATAATTATTATGTTGTTATTATTTTCCTTCATACATTTGCCAAGTTAGCAAGTTGCCAAAGAAATCAACTATTTCTTTATGACAGAAATTGTATTATCTCCTCCATTTAAATATAGCACTTATTTTCTTCCCTCTTTTCCTTTTTTTCCAAAAACTGCTCTATCTACCCCACCAAATAATTATTTGTTTTTATCACAACACGCATTTTCATTTTGTTTCATTTAGCTCTCCACAACTTATCTCCCCTGAGAGTCACTCAAATAACCACCGTTCTGAAACTGATCATTCATTTAATGTTCGCCTTAAAACGTAGGTTAAAGAAGAAAGTACGAATGATATGCATACATTCCCATTTGATATGTTACAGGACGACGACTTACTATTCTTATTATATTATTATCATCATACACTAGATAATTCAGACGAAAAGAGGTTCACTTGATGCTGATTCTCTATATTTTAATGATGCTGTCTGTTGCAGAAAACATATGGAGTTGACCCCGGAGTATAAATACTATGCTGATCAAAATTACCATGTTCTCGCACTCCCGTCTTCCCGAAATGTTAACGTGAATTAGTCTATTTCATATTCTTCAGAGTTTGAAAATAATGTGTTACTGATGCACTTTATTATTAGAAGCTTGATTAAAAGTATTAAAGATATGAAATCCGTTATCTCTAGTCAACAGTTTCCATATTCAATTTTCTTTCGTCCGAAACATGGTTAAGGTATGAACCTCATTCATGTTTTTTTTCTTCTATTGACGGATATAACAATCATTACCGTTAATAATATACTAAATAGACGCGGTGGCGAAGTGGTGTTGTTCATTTGTACTTCATTGAACCACAAAGTAATATCCGAATTAAGTTACAAGGCAGATGAAGTTGGAAATAGAAATTGTTGTTCTAAACAGGGAGTTATTGTGGTAGAAGTTGTATATTGACCACCTAATTCATATCACGACGTTTTACAGACAATAATATCCTTAAATTATTTTTGAGATAGGCCTTCCTTTATTATGGGAGATTTTAATATGAAACTTTTTTGATGAAAATCAACATTTATTGTGCAATTCATTTTCTGACACTTTGTCCTCGTAATCATAGATGCTTCTCATAAATAAGCCTAGTCGAATAACAAAGACAACAACCTTGCTCGTAGATGATATGTTTCGCTTGGAAGCTATGCACTTAATATAAACAGTAATAGGCATGATATTCAACATATTATACTCGGAAACACATAGTGACAGGACCCTGCTTCTATTGTTTAGAGTCTCAATGATTATTTTGTAAATATAGGTCCAAATCTTGCAAATGCCATCCCGACCTCAACTCATTAATTTCATTCATTTTTTCTAGATCGTCGAAATCCCGATTATTTATTGTTTTTGTCTCGATACAATAGGCAGAGGTTATGGATATTGTTAATAATTTAAAGAGTAAAAAGAGCGCTAGAAATTATGGCATTTCAAATATAATATTCATCCCACCAACCCATATATTTAAAGGGATAGTTGACCGCAATTGCCTTCAACCTGCATGGCTATTGATCTTATTCTTATTTATGTCTTTTCTAGTGCCCTTCTATAACCTAAAATTGTTATGAAGGTTATTTTAGACCCCCAAAATGTGTGAATTTAGATTGAATACGATCATACCAATTTAGCTCCACTGTCAACAAAATACGGTGACCGTTATTTGATTAATTAATAATAAAAATACACGGGTCGATCGCCTGGTTGATCGTATGATAACAAACACGAATAAGCCAACAAAAAGCCAATATTTGCATTGGCTGGAATAAAACGTATGTGGCGCTAATCTCGTTTTTGCAACGGCTTATCTAATATTTGTGGTAGCACACTAATATTAGAAATTGTTATATTTATTGGTTTTTCAGCCGTCTCTGAACCGATTTTGATCAAACAAAGATGATTATGTCATTTAAAGTATATGTTCTTTCAAATTTGACACTCAGTTTGTCATTATCTCACAACAAAAAATGTGTGTAGCGCCCTCTGCAACAGAACTCAACTATCCCTTTAAAGTATACTAAATACAGAAATATACTGACTTCTGCTCTGCGCTCAGCAAAGAGAGACTAGTTTCATGATTAATTCCGGTGTACGTGTAACAACGTTAAGTGAACATGAAACGTTACTCGAAATGTCTTGAAAATCAATCCTAAACTACAGAGTATTACAAAACTCGTCTGGATGGATGATCTTATTGAAGATAAGAAACCGATGTGTGAAGCACTTAATGAATATTTTTTATAACATTGGTACTACTCTGTCTAGCTCCGTACCTGATATACAGGAAACCTTTGAAAATTATTTAGCCAGTCCGAATGAATTACTTTTTTGCTTTTGTTCCTGTAGTGAATTCTGAGCTTATAGATGTTGTAACTGGCTTGAAAAGGAAGAAGAGCCCTGGACATGATGGTATAACTAATGATTTGATAAATGATGTAATTTCATTTGTAGTAATACCTCTCACTCACATGTATAACTTGTCTTTAATGCAAAGAAGTGTTCCCAAACAACTGATCTCGTTTTTCAACGGCTGGCTCAAAATTACCGAATATTTGTTGGGCACCACACATATTAGAAATGGTTATATAAATGGATATATCAGCCGTCTCTGAAACGATTTTGATCAAAGAAAGATGATTTTGTCCTTTAAATTGATATTCTTTCAGATTTGACGCTTAGTTTTTTCTTTTCTCACTCAAATCCCTTTAACCTATTTTTGTTATACATGGTGACATACCCTTTTTAATGAAAAAGAGCCAACGTAATACCTGTAAACATTAAATATCCTTTCACAAAGCAGTTTAAAAAGTGATTTTAGATTTGGATTTAGACAGAAACACGCCACTGAAGGCCCTTGAGTGGTTTAGAAACTACCTTTCAGACACAACACAATATACCTCTGAAAATAATACCCAGTCATCAATTAATCATATTACCTGTGGGGTGCCTTAAAGCTCTCATCTTGGCCATCTTCTTTTCATAATAATGATATATAAATAATTCCAAACGATCATCTATTATTCTATTTATCATATTATTTCCTGATGACTTTAATATAATTTTCTTATGCAATTTATTTCTTTATTTATTTATTTATTTCGGTTTAAAAATACATATAAATATACATAATTCAAAGGTCCAAGGACCAAAACTGATCATGTTTACAATTAATATAATAATCTTATAGATACAGTAAATATACAATAGTGAGCCAAACAGACAAGTATAACAAGTACAAGATGGCAATAAAGATGAAATATAATATATTTCAATCAATACAATACCGAAAAAAAAACTAAGAGAAATTAATGAACAAGATCGTCAAATTACTAAACTGCTCTAGGGTAATGGTAACAGATAAACAGACAATACTAATAATGTTGAGTAACGAAACAATCCAAAAAATAGTGGAAAATTATATTTAGAAAATAGGCAACGATAAAAGCCTTAACACCTGAATTAACATAATTACGTTTGAGTTGAAGGGGTTACCACATAGAAATTTTAAGCACATTTATTGATTGGTTTCACAAGTTATGCAAGGTTGATGGTAATAATCACGTTACTTTCACCGGCTAATCGTTTTACTGTTCTGTCCGTGAATCTCTGGTTGTTTTAAATTAGTAATTATGAGGTGTCTTACACACTTTTTAAAATGGTTTCAGAGTTACCATAACTGTCTTGGTGATGATCACGTGGCTCAAACTGATTACTAATCTAAGCTGTGAATCCGTGATATTTAGGTGTGAAAAAAATTAGTAATTATTAGGTGTCCTTAAACACCTTTTTAAATGGTAGTCAAAGTTGCCATAAGCTCCGCGGTGATGATTTCGTGACTCAAACGGATTATTAATCTAAGCTGGGCATCTGTGATTTTTAGGTGTGAAAAATGAGTAATTCTTAGGTGTCTTAAAACACCTTTTTAAATGGTAGTCAAAGTTGACATACGTTCCGCGGTGATGATCTCGTGACTCAAACTGATTATTAATCTTTGGTGTGAATCTGTGATTTTTTAGATGTTAAAAATGAGTAATTCTTGGGTGTCTTAAACACTTTTTTTTTAATGGTTTCACATGCAGTTACTATTTAAGTTCCGTGGTGATAATCCCGTGACCTCATCCACTGGAAATCTAATGACTATTTAGGCTAGGTAGAGGTCAATATCGTGAGTTGAAATAGAAAGGGGCCAAACAAACAGCATGCAGAAGGTACACTCTTGCGCTTACGGGGTTGCGCACCCCCGTGGCTGCACGTTTGATACGTCTATCTATAATTACCAAGCGTACGTCGGATGTAAGAAACCAGGTGATTATTTTTCAAAGATATGTTCGAAATTTATAGGGATATAGAAAGAGCCGATTTGACAGATTAAATAATGTGATGAGAGCTAATTTGAATCAAATATGTCAAGCATCTTATTATATACACGGTCAAGTCTTTAAAGAGCAGGTCCGAGCTTGTATATCCTTTACGTTAACAACTACCGGTAGTCTGGTACTGGTAGGATTGTAGTACATCTGATGACTGTATCAGGCATGTAGTCTTACTAGTGATTGAATAACACAAAATATAAAAAAAGAATGATGCGTCGATAGTGTTACTTTGATCTACGTTTAAAATTCCATTAGAGTCTAATAATGTATGGCAACCTGTGGGACATACTTTGGACTTGCCCATAATAAAACATTCCCATGTTTGGTCCGCGTCACCTATACCAACGCAAAACAAAATGATAGAGCTAGTATCACATTGACTAGATGTCTTAGTTGTATTCTTAATTTTGATTAGTCTTGTATCTTTGCTAGGTAATAAAGTAAACGAAACAAAAGAATGAAATATAATAAACCAAAAACAAAATATAATAATTATACTACTAACTAATCTAAACTAAACTTACCTTATCTAAACTTAATAAACTAGACTTAGACTTAAATTCATAATCGATGATCCTGTGTCGTTTGACTTCTGGCCCCACGAACTCAAATGCTTATCATTAAATGCATGTAGTAGTTGTACGTACTTTAGCCCATTAGCCCAGCAGGCCGATATTGGATACATTTTCTTTTGTTTAATTATCACAATAATGATGTATTTTCTGGTATTTTCGGATACTTTACGACCACGCGACCTTTGATATTTGACCCATTCAACCCAAAATCTAATCAGTTTATCCTTGCATGCCTAAACATACTCCATCAACCTTTAGTTAAAATCAAATCTTGTTAAATGGTTCTCAACTCATCGCGGACAACCCGAAAATTTAATGCCTCCAGTAACAGCTTCTTGTGAATAGGGTAACATAAAAGAAGAAGACATACAAAAGTGAAATAAAAACTAATTGAAACATAATACAAGAAAATAAAATAATAATAAGTATGCTCAGTGAACTAATCCCTACCACGTGTTTGCTCGATGCTAAAGTAAAACCAATATTATGAGTTACTTCCTAAGGCTTTTTATTCTTGGTTATCTTCTCATTCACATACATATCTAAGTTTGAAACTCGGTTTTCAATTAACAATTATACTTCAAATACACCACAGAGCGACAGTCATTACAGCGTCTATTTCTATGTCAGTAATAATCTTAGGTATATACATGCCATTTTTTTTTTACATAATCGTCCCCTTCTTTTTACGCTCAATAACAAATATGTACTATGACGTCTATTACCTGGCACTGGGTGAATTATCTTTCGTCCACTTACCCTAATGCGTAAACATTATTTCTGACAGGGAGTATATTCTACAGCAACTTCAAATTGAGCTATCTTAAACGATGTAACATTATATACGGCAAATTACATTTGAATTTGAAAGACAAATCAATGTCTCTATGTACATGTAGTATATTCCCCCCCCCCCATAGAAAGAAACTGTTCGTAAATGCCTGCTTAACAGAAATGAAAATGTAGGAACGTATAAAGTACTCTTCTAAATCTAAAATAAGAAATTTCAAGAGAGTGAAGATGGTCTACTGGTTAAGAGTTTCCTTCTGTAAAATAATTGAACCTAATATTTGGAAAAGCTTACTTCAGCTTAGTTCGATCAAATAACAAGGAGTGCTAACAGGTCGTTAACTGACAAACTCTCCTTATTCATAAAGTTCTTTTAGATTTTTTATGCCGCAATTAAAACAATTAAGTAAAACAAAGAATTCGTATTCAAATCAAAAGAGGGCTCATGTTGTACCTCCACATGCCTCAATCTGCATATGACATAATAGTAATAATAATACGAGAATTTAATTTGTCACTGAAGATGCATTAGGTGGTCTGTCGTGAATTTGATAGCGGTGAATGATGTTTTAACAGGTTGATAACCATAACCCCAAAATGGACACTCACGGAATAGAACCTGCAATCTTGAGCACCACAGGCAAGTGCGTTATCCAATATACCAAAATACCCCCATTGACTTTACATGCAAATCTGAGAACGGCATAACACGGAAATTAAGAGAATTCTGACAAGTCGCCTTTAATTAAACTATGACGACGTCATCAAAATGAACAATGGTGGCAACTAATCTTGTAGACAATTGTCTCAGCTACAACATATCAACAATTGGGAGAAAAATGATCAATATTTACAGATATACACTCAAATTTCCATAAATATGCTGACGTCATAATATGGAAATTCGTATTTTGAGTGATGATGTCACGTTATACTTAATGGCCAAATGAGAAATGAAATCATATTTCCAACTCATACTCGAAATATTAGAAAAGAATTGGGGTCCCGGTGCATTCCCAAGAACTATAATGGATGTTGCATAGGCATGTTTTCGCCCTATAGTCCAGGCATTATTTGATATGACCTCCCACAAATTGCAACAGAAAGCCTGTCAACTGTTTTGTACCCAGAATTATGCCCTCTATAACATATCAAAACTCTTAAGGAACCCTGGTGGGGGAAAGTTCAATGGCGGCCATTTTTCAAAATGGCCGCCATAAATATGATATTTCCCTATATCTCTGCTTCTAAACAACATAGAGCTTTGATTTTAAGTGCTAAACATACATTTTCTGGGGCCAGGAATCCAATGAAATACATTTCAATAAGCTAAACCTGGCCAAAAAGCCGAAACGGCAGCCATTTTCCAAAATGGCCGCCTTAAACCTGATATTTCCCAATATCTCCGCTTGTAAATGACTTGGGGCTTTGATTTTCAGTGCTAAATATACATTTTCTAGGGCCAGGAATCCAATGAAACACATTTCAATAAGTATAACCTGACCAAAAAGCCGAAATAGCAGCCATTTTCCAAAATGGCCGCCATAAAACAGATATTTTCCTATGTCTCCGCTTCTAAATAACATAGAGATTTGATTTTAAGTGCTAAACATACATTTTCAGGGGCAAGGAATCCAATGAAACACATTTCAGTAATTATGACCTGACCAAAAAGCCAAAATGGCGGCCATTTTCCCAAAAAAGCCGCCATAAACCCGATATTTCCCAATACTTCCGCTTCTTAATGACTCAGGGCTTAGATTTTTAGTGCTCATAAACATACATTTTCTGGGGCTATATAAGAATCCAATGACACACATTTCAATAACCTAAACCTGACCAAAAAATATTATTTTGAGGATGTGTCAACTATTTCAATACAGTGAAAACATGTTGGCCATCAAAACTATCTGAATTAGGGTTCCTGTTATATAAAACAAAACTGCAATTGTCAAACAACACTATTTTAATAATAATAATAAACAAAATATCACCATAATTATGAAATGTTTGAAACACAATACATACACTAGTAAATTTAAATTGGCACTTTATAAACACAAATAAACGAACGTCTGACAAAATCAAGGCGTTCAGTGCTGCATCAAGAAGGAGATGTCCCCTACTGCTCTTGCAATAGCCTTGCCTGTCATCATGTGTACCACTGCGTTGTCTGCATAGATTAGCTCCAAGACTTCCTGCAGACCTGATCCAGCCACGAGGTGCCTGATGCTTTTCAAGAAACTCATGTCTGTGTGAAAGCCTCCCCCCCCCCCAGGCGCAATACTATGTCATTCAAAACACTTCATGTGGGCTCAGTCTCGATGAACATGAGGGCTTTCTACCATAGTGGTTGGTCAAAGTCAAAGTGATGATGGGCGAAACACGATGGCGACAAGCATGCTCACACACGAGCATCAGTGTGGAATAGATGCAAGTGACATCGCTGGGATTCATGTCGATCATCGGGAGAAACATCACCGATAATTTCCCGGGGTCGTCACCATGATGCAATAGCTGCATCAGTACAGACCATGCCAGTCTTGGTGAGGTTAACATGACGAATGTCTTTCAGAGGAGATCAAGGTCTGATGTTGGGTCCTTTGCCTTTATGTTGACCACCTTCTGGTATGCCAGTGTTGTCATACCGCGGCTCTCTTCTTTGTGGTAATGGATAGGAATTCGTCCCACCATGGAGATATTACTGGAGGTGACCTGCCCCCTGAGGATATAGGTCTGCTGGTCTTGGTGGCTGCATGGGGTTATGGCAGCACTGATCCCCATGCCATGGAATGTATTGTTACAATCCAGGGTACGTATGTTGTGGTCAACATTGTCTGCAGCATACTGGACAAACTCCGAACTTAAATCAGGTATGTCTGTTCCATGTGACATCACAGCATTCCGTTCAAACCTTTGAACTTCCTGATAGGAGCAGCTGGAGCCAAGCTTGTGGAGTGGAGCCATCAGAACTTGAGGCCGGGGCTGCTCGCATAACTGCTTGCCCAATTGAGGCCGTCTTCATGTGCACATTCTTCTCGACAAACAAACCTCCCAGCAGTAACCTTAGGCTTTCTGGCAGGAAAATGACGTTTTCCTCCTCCGACAGCATGTCAGGGTACAGCTCATGTCGTGACACTCTAAATGTCATCTCTGATCAGTTTAGCTGCAATTTTGATTATTCTCATCTTCTCTTTTTCAGGATCAGCAGCTAGCCTGTACTTGGCCATAGAAACCTTGGAGAAGCACCTTTGCTGTGCTCCGGAATGTTAAGTTTGGCTTCCCATTGACCTCTGCAAGATTTTGTCTCCAAAGTGTTTATCCAGCTTCATCTTCAGTGTGTAGCTATATGCTTGAAGCCCTGATCCATGGAGATTCTCTTCCATCAGGCTAACTAGGTCACTGATTGTTACATTTTTCCTCAAGAAATGGACGACTTTGAGAAATGCATCCCCCCGTGTTTCATATTTGGGCCGACCAAGTTTTTGTTTTTTGGGCTTTATTCTGCCGGGCTGATGGACAGTGGGTATTTGCTTGTTGGTGCGATAGTTAACACTGCAGTCCTGGTGGTACACCACATCTGCAGCATGAAGGTCGTGCACATGGAGGACACGGGGGAATGATGGTAGATGTGTACTCTTTCTCTTGCCCCCGGACTTCATTTCCTTTCCACAGAAAAGGCAGTCCGTCTGTTAGTTGAATTCTCTCTCCGAAGATTGAAGTACAGGTAAACATTGGATAGAAGGGCCTTCTTCTTTTTCCTTCACTGCCTTGGCGATCTGCTGTGGATTACAGTACTTCTTGCGACAGTCCTCATGTACCTGTTGGCCAGGAAGTGTCTGGATCACATCCTTTCTGTCTGCATGCGCATGCCCTGTTGATGGCCTCGCTACCCTTCACACTAAGTGTTGCTGGTGGCCGGTCGCTCCCCACCCACTGCCGGCTTCTTGCAAATGGGACATAGGATATGATCCCACTCCATCATTCGTGCCTGCACGTATAGTTGTTTGTTTTACTTTAAGTCTGCAAGCATTTTCTGTTAATCACGGCCGACCAGCTACCACCACCACCACCATCAGTCTAGAGGCGTCAGTTCAGTTCACTAGCAACCACCTGTAATGTTTGCATGTGGTGTATGCATGTGAGGTGTGGTAAATTGAAGGTTCCTTGACAGTAATGTTGTTGTACTTTGATTCAATTAATGGTAAACAAGCATATGCATGCATTGTACTTGTGACATGTCAAAGTTTAGAAGATTCTAGGTTTGCCTAATTGTTTGTGGGTCAGACAGTGATCTGTTGTACTTCGATTCAATGGTACAAATCATAATTATACATGCAGTGTACACTGTGACATGTCACACGACACCCACATGCAATTAGGCAAACCTAGAATCTTCTAGACTGCATCTAGTCTGGTTTGCAGATCCTAATACTACTACATTATTTAATTTAATTATAGGTTGGGAAACATTTAAACGGATGCATGCCTGTTACCTGTAACAGGACTACTTGTACACCGTCAGCTTTGGGCTGGTCTACTACTACCACTACCGCATCAAACCACTAACTATGATTACCAACGATTTACAGTACTTTGATAAAACTCTGGCAGCAAATCTCAGTTGTGTCACAGGCACCATGACATCTTGATTTGGGTGCCATTTCGGCTTTTTAGTCAGGTTTAGCTTATTGAAATGTATTCCATTGGATTCCTTGCCCCTGAAAATGTATGTTTAGCACTTAAAATAAAATTTCTATGTTATTTAGAAGCGGAGATATAGGAAAATATCTGTTTTATGGCGGCCATTTTGGAAAATGGCTGCCATTTCGGCTTTTTGGTCAGGTTTAGCTCTTTGAAATGTATTTCATTGGATTCCTGGCCCCAGAAAATGTATGTTTAGCACTTAAAATCAAAGCTCTATGTTATTTAGAAGCGGAGATATAGGAAAATATCTGTTTTATGGCGGCCATTTTGGAAAATGGCTGCCGTTTCGGCTTCTGGCCAGGTTTACCTTATTGAAATGTATTTCATTGGATTCCTGGCCCCTGAAAATGTATGTTTAGCACTTAAAATCAAAGCTCTATGTTATTTAGAAGCAGAGATATAGGGAAATATCATATTTATGGCGGTCATTTTGAAAAATTGCCGCCATTGAACTTTCCCCCACCAGGATTCCTTAAGAGTTTTGATATGTTATAGAGGGCATAATTCTGGGTACAAAACAGTTGACAGACTTTCTGTTGCAATTTGTGGGAGGTTGACCCTTTTTTTGTCACGAAATGCCTGGACTACTATATGCTATGTATTACAAGAGCTTGCGCGCACGGACATTTATTTTGAACGGACGCTCATTCCGCTATCAATTGTCCTTAAGAGATAAACATGACATCGAATTGATTGGAAAAATATGGGGAATATCATAAAAGAAAAATTAAAGGCGATTCTATGTTGCGTAATTTAATGACGAACGAAAACGCGCGCGCCAAATTTTGAAATGCTTAAAATGGCCTGAAACGTACGTTTACTTAAATAAAAAGTGACGTTGAGCATTTTGAAATTTTGCGCGCGCAATGACCTGCAGACGTACGCGTACACGCGCGTTAATTGACCTGAAAATGACCGGACGGATATTGACCTTGATCATGATAAATATGAATGAGAAATGACTTTCCGTTATTAAGATATGATCATGAGTTGAATTTCAAAAATTGGCGCCTGGATGACGCCACGACAACCTGATGAACTTAAAAATGTTGATGTCACGTCTTATGACAATGACATATGACTGTCCAAAATTGAAATAAATTGACTGTACCGATCTTGAGTTATCCTCTGCACAAATATGTGGAGAAATATGAATAAATAAAGAAGAAAGAAAATTCTGACAAAATCAAAAGGTGCTCTGTCGATGACAGACCATCTAATAATAAAGAAAGACAAATCTGACGAAATTAATAGGTGCTCTGTCGATGACAGACCACCTAATCAATTGTATAAAGCGCCCTTGCATTATATGCAAATCGCAAAAGCAAGAAATACAAATAAAAAAAGAGAGATATCATAATCATACAAAGCTTACACTAGTTAAAACAAAGGGAGGAATATTACAACAAATTAGAAAAGATGTGTTTAAGACATTTCTTGAAAGCTATGGGAGTATGGCCATTCTTGTATACAGGGGGTAAGGAGTTCTATGTTTCGGGACCATAGCTGAGAAAGCCCTACCTGTCAGTTTACTGGTTCGGTAAGTGTCTTACTACTTATTGTAGAACGACATGCCATTGCTCTGTCACCATAGATCTTTGTTGCTCCAGGTTTGATGGTGAGAAGGTTTTTCGAAGATGACCGTAGACGACTCGGTGGGATGTAAGGTATTAGCTTTTCTAGGATGCAGTCTAGACCAGTGTCATAGAGAGCTTTGATGATGATGATAAATGTATAGTAGATACGGTTCTTTGAGATCTTTCAGAATAGGTGTTGATCTCTGGAGACAAAGTTCTAGATTTGTGATAATTTTTACCCTTTCTTTTATTTACATTGTGATATATAATTGTATGTCATCTGCATACATGATTGTTGAGAAACAATGGGCAAGGATGATTTATTTCACAGGAGCAGTGCAGCATATGACCAAGAACTGGCCGATCGTCAACCCTTGTGGCACGCCCCACAAAGTAGGTCTTGGATCACATAACACATTCTTGATCATCACAGGTCCCCCGCCTTTCCTGATGTAAAG
This sequence comes from Mesocentrotus franciscanus, assembly GCA_037976565.1. Lineage (NCBI taxonomy): Eukaryota > Metazoa > Echinodermata > Echinoidea > Camarodonta > Strongylocentrotidae > Mesocentrotus > Mesocentrotus franciscanus. The sequence continues at coordinate 8,449,630 of CP137681.1, read as the reverse complement.
CATTTTTTAAAAATATGATCGTAATGTGTTATTGGGCAATTTATTAGGCAAAGAGATTTAGTTTGTTAATGATTTTTTTTTTTGGGGGGGGGAGGGGGGGGGGTGATCCCCTGGATTTTTTCCTGAGACTACGCCTTGCTAAATGTAATTAAAGGTCATACTCTATTCGAAAAGAAATTTTTTACAGCACTTGTAAAATCCAGCGTAATATCTGCCTAAGTCACGTTAATGCATTTAATAGTTTACTTGTACATTTAATATTTATTTTGCGAGGGTGCTAGCTGCGGAGGGATTTCTTCTTATAGTCTAAATGACTCTAAATGTTACATTCTAGAACACCTGAGTTTCAAAGTGTGTTGCAGCCTGTACTTCCCATTTGCTATAAGCTTCAGGGGCACTTAAACAAAAGAATCCGGGTTGGAGAATCCCCTGAAAATATTTGGGAAGGGGAAGGGGTATCTTGACAAATATGAGAACCAAAACAAATCACTCAGAAATAACTAACTTGAGAGAACAGATTGAACATGAAGACAATTATGAATACAATTTTTGTTCATTGAACACTAAGATAAGATTATTTGTGAAGATAGAAGAAATATATAATGACGGAATTGCATTACTTTGACCAACAATATAGAAATGCAAAGTATCAAATGCTTTCTAATTAACAATGATACAATATTTATCCTTTTAAAAAATATTCATTCACGCGAAATGAAAACACAGCTAACGTTAATGTATGTTAACGGTTATAAGAAATATCAACTACTTCGTTCCATTGGGGCCCCATATCGACGAACCCGAAAAGTATTGACCGTTGAAAAAAGGATCCTCGCGTCCAGTTGAAATACGATGACTTAAAGGCATGTGGGCTGCGTTAATCCGTCCCGATCTAAGTTTTTTTCTGGAAGCCTCTGACCCTTGAAAGGCTTAGAAAAGTAGATACAGGACAATGTCTAATTTGCATTAATTGAAAATGGCTGGTATTCAGACATTGTTTTGCCTCATCTTCGGATTTGAATCCAATGAGTATTGCTTAAAGCAAAATATATATTTGTCTACTTTTCTTGCATTTCCTTAGGAATAGCTTCCCTGACTTCATACTAAAAGTTTAGAAAAATCGAGGCTGTGGAACAATGTTTATACTAGAAATGCAATCGTGTCAGAACGATATGCGTGCAATGACGCCATCCTTTTTCGTGTCAAACGAAAGAGCATCTTTCGGACTAGTTATGCAGATCTATGAAATAGCATTTAATGTCATGCTTCACCGATTTTAAAAATCCGGCTTCGAGATGCTCTGCATTTGGCCACTTAGAATGTGCCTGTAAAATTTCAAGAAAAATAAAGATCGTTCTGGGGGCCAAAAGCGTTAACCCGATTTGCCCCATAGACAATGCGTGTAATCATGGGCGAAAAACGTACAGGATCTGTATTATGACCGGACTTAAATTGTTTTTTTTCTCTCTCTCTTTATGGGCCGTATTTGGTATCATTGGAAAGAGAATTTCATGGTTGTTATTGTAAACCACTCTCTTTTTTCTATGATAATCCTGTCGAAACACGTGATGTAAAATAGATTTATAGGACAAAATGGCGTCATAAATGGCCCCCTTGACCAATTTCAAAAATCCGGCTCGAGGTGCCCTGCGTATTGCAACTCGGAATGTCACTGCAAATTTTCAAGGAAAAAAGGGAACGTTTAGGGGGCGAAAAGCTGTCTGAAAAAAATGACGTCATAGCCGATACGTGTTATAATCGGGCGGAAACTCGGCGGAATTCGTCTAGTGACCCTTGTTCAAATGCGATTTACTCACAGTTTTCTGTGTGAACATATACCATATTTGGTATCATTCGAAAGGGCACTTTATTGCGGTCAGTTTGACACCATTGTCATCTGCGCGCAATGTACTGCACGCATTAAACGCGCTATTACGTAATGCATAGTAAATTCATCATTTTGGGCGATAACTTTGCGCTGACGTCATAGAATTTTACCAAACTTGGCAGACAGTTGTCACGTATATGGATACATATGTCTGCCAAGTTTTATTGATGTAGATATAAAGATCGCTATTTTAGAGCATGTTGAAGTTATTTCGGAATTTTCTTGAAAATGACGAATTTGGAGGGCAATTTTCTCAAATTTGGTCAGCGTCAGGGTATATAATTTTGTGTATGGCTGGAAAGGGCATATCGTCAAGTATCTAAATCCAAAAAAAAGGTACGGGTTTGCCAAGACACAATAGAGATACGGCCACAGAGAGAAAGCCAATTCCCAGAACTTTAGAGGGCGCTATTTATTTTTTTGCATAGCCATTAGAGCGTGAAATTCGGCATGGCTATGTGCAATTATAAGATAGAGATACTGTGAGATTTAAAAACAAAACGGAATTTATATGAGAAAGTTATGGCAGTTTTAGATTTTTAGGGGTCCATTTTTCAAGAATGTTAAAGACTTTTGACGGAGTCGGTTTCAGATTTAAATTTCGAGTACGAATATGGCATTTTGAAGGGCAGGTTATGCGTCGCAGATGAAAGAACATCTCTTAGACTATCTAGAGGAATTTGTTAGAAGTTTGTAGGATCTAGGATAGTGGAGATAGGAAGGAAGAAAGAAATAGACCATGGGCCAAGCCTCAAAATTCTTCAGTTCCGTGGTCTCCCCCTGGGAAGTACTTTATTTTGTCCTAAATGATCAATGGACATATATCTAAGAACAATGGTCAAATGTTCCCATCTCCAAATTTGAGCATTTTTTCACAATTTTGATATAAAGTTGCAATATGTAGCAGACAGCCATTCTGCAATGATGATGTCATAGCTGTTCCTTAATTGGCCAATCACAGCTGGGGTCTTAGAGCCCAGAGTGCAATGGACCAATCACAGTCCCTGTACTCTGAGTCTTTGTATGCATGCAGTGTCTGCTGCCATGGAGTGAGTGCAGTGCTTGCTACTGCAGCTATATAATCGCGCATGTTTACATGCGATTCACCGACAAAACTAAGATTGAGAGGGCCAGGAAGAAGCAAGAAAGATCAGGACATGAAGGTAATTTATTGCTGTCATTTTAAAACTATTCAAAAGCATTTTTATGATTAAACAGTGAAACTTTCATCAGGTTTTAGTCACATGACTGTTGGCCCAGTTTTTTACATTACAGTCCCATGCATTAGTATTTGTGTTACTGTTAAGGTATTGGTTCTCTTGAGTGGTCTTATAATATCTCTAAAAATCTCTTGATTTTACCCACATACTAATTTTTCCCTACATAAGATATACAGGCGCTATACATGTAGGTAGGCTATCATCATGAAAATCATAAGAATATAAAAATAACTTTGTATGGTCTATATTTTGAAATAAGCAGACACCTTCACACGTACACGCATGCAAAAAAGCAAAGTTAGGCTTGCGCTTGGGCCTTTGGCCTTTTGGGGTCTTAAAAATAATAGTTAATACTAGAAGTGGAACCATGACCACCTCTATTGATTCTAAAATTTTCTAACATCATTGTAAAATACTTGAATTCACTCAAACAAGTCAAAGGCTCTACTTTAGTTACAATTGGTGACATCTGAATGGCAGTAGAGTCTAAACTAAAGTACAACGTATCATACAATAAATTTCACTCACGGCCTTGTTGGAAAAAAAATACTTTAAAAGAAAATTAAATCTTGACTGTTGTCCCTCCTGGCAACTATCCCAGTTTTATTCATTGTATGCACTTCTGTCTTACTGCGAGTGCTGAATCTCCATGCTCATACATGTAAGATAAGGCAGTACATGTACATGTATTGTAGGTGATAAACTGTTTACGGTTGACCTCGTATGGTACATGAGTAATATAATGTCTAATGACATATTAAAGTCCGACCAAAAATTATTGGGTGGAAATTATAAATAATAACACTTTGATTTAGCTAATAGTAATGCCACTCAGAAAATAGCTTGGGTATATAGTCATTGACCGCATTAAAAAGTCAGCATTATGAAACAGTAATTTAGCTTTCAATCTTTTTAACTAAGATGTTGAAAAATAATTGTTTCCACAATGAAAATTTGTCTATTCCTTTTTTTAGGAAGGGGACTGAACATGTGTTCGCATTGTATATGGGGCATTTCCTTTATTACATGTAAAGCTTGGACCAATAATAATTTGTTTTCCCCGTTTCTCTTTTTGTCTTTAAAAACTTGCTTCAGCCAAAAAAACCAACGATGTTCCACATGAGGCAGAGGAATCAGTGCTAAAGGAGCCACCTTCGAAAATATCTGATAACTTTGACCAAGGCAATCAGATGAGCAATTGTGTTCAACCAAGGGTTTGGCATATTCTTCCACTACAGTGTATCATATGTAGAAGAGACAAAACAGCTTAGCTTATGACCATTTTATAAGGAAAAGAAAGAAGGAGAAATTAACTCTGTGTGAAACAATTTCTGCAGGTAAGCTAGTACTTGCTGTAGAAATGCGCAAAGATGAGAAGATTCTGATAGAGATTCGTAGGAAGGACCCTTTCGCCTTGGAAGTGAGATATCACTTGAGCTGCTACCGGAATTATACAAGGTTTCTCACAAAAAGGACAAAGAAGTAGCCTTGAGAAGAAATTGTATGAAAAGTCATATGATCATTTCTGTTAGTCAATCTTAGATGTAAGAGTAGTGAAGGGTTGGGAGGTGTTAAGATTACAGAAATTGCTTGCATTGTTCATGAAGTGTGTTAAGGAGGTAGAGGGAAAGAAATCCCAGGTTACAAGTCGTATAATTTAAAGCGAAGGCTTCAGAAGACCTTTCCTTTTCTGAAAATTCTTGGTCTTTTTCATAGTAATTCTAGTGATTTAGTTTTTGTAGAAGATTTGTTAATGGATGAGGTTGCAGATGGGGTTTGTCCATTTTCATCAGACATGAGTACAGATGAAACTTATTAATTAATATTATTACCCATACATGTAGCTTACAGGTCTTAAGATCACTCATTGCTTTTCATGTGTTTGAATTTGAAATTTCTTGACTATATATTTTATTGAAAAAAAAAGAAATTTATTGCATACATGTCATATCAATCAGTATACCTGTAGACAATTCTATTTTTGTACCTCTACTATTTGAAGTGGAAGAATTAAAGTGCTCTATGATGATTATGCAAATATGCAATATATTTTCTCTAAGGATGTATTACAACAAAAGTAAGCCTATTTCAAGTAGAAATAAAAGGATTAGGTACAGATATTGTTATACTATCAATGTTTTTTTTTCTTCAGAATTTGTATAATATTAAATTTAAACTGTATTTAGAGTAACATTTACAGTTCGAGATCTAAATCTTCATTTGGACAGCCCTTGTCATGTTTTTTTTAAAACTTGGACTTATTAAGGTGGAAATGAGGTTAAAAAAAAAAAATATCCCTAAACATGGGTCCGGTTTTTCAAAATGTCCACGATTTTGGGGTGTTTGAATTGCAAACACGCAAAAATTGTGAAAAATGGGCTTTACTTGAGGAAATTCCCCCAAAATGAACCTTAAAAATGGGTAGGGGTTTTGAGGCTTTAGAGGCACACCCCCGTACAAACCAAATCTGAGTATCCCACCTGGGGTTTAAAAACTTGAATTTGTTGGTGCTTTGAAGTAACCATAGGTGCCAAATGTGCCAAATCTCTGATCTAAATCATTATGGACTGTTGCATATTTTATGATGTGCAACCCATGTCTATTAGAGTTATACAGTTTGGTAGCCATTCAGCTTGAAAGTAATTTTCAGTGTACTTCTGAGTTTTACACTTTAGAATTAAAGTGAGTATAGTAGAGTATAGTTTCTAAAAGCTTAGAAGTTACAATACATGTACCTGCTTACTTTGGCTGAATTAATTGAATGTTAGTATGAATAGATCCAGAGACGTACCATTTTAATATGACAGAGCTCAATATTCTAGCAGTGTGATTTCTAAACATTTTAAATTGAATCTGATGGTACATACATATAATGCCTATATGAAATACATCAACAATGGTTTATTATGTCAACAGTGTTTTGGAACTTGTACTGTGAACCCTTTATTCTCTTTTTTAGTAAATAAAACAAATACTTTACTATAAAAATCATTGTGTCATTGCTTTTCATGTGAGGTCACACAGAGAGAAAAAACGGATGGTAATATCCATCAAGAAAACAAGATAGCAAATGATATTTAAGATGTATGATATGCAATTATGCTTGTGTATGGGGGATATATGATAGGGGCATGTGTGACTTGTGTGTTCATATGCATGAGGGGCATTTGAATTTACATGTCACAAATCATTTTTTGGGGTAATTAATTTCATTCATTAGGGGGCTTGCCTACATTTTGTGCATATACATGTAGATCCATGTGTGGTAAGGGTGGCTGTGTGTGAATAATAGAATGAGCATGGTATGAAATTCAGATAGAAAACATCTTTTGCTGATCGTATGATTGGAAACTACTGTATTATGTGACGTTTTCGCTTCATGGAGCTGGTTTCAGGGGGGTAAGGGGTATGGAGCATGAGACTAATAATGCCATCCCTTTGGAAAACTTGATAAATACAAAAATGCATCTGATTCTATGTTCATACTGATACTAAGGAGGAAAAGAAGAATATTAATGGGGCAGAATGTGAACGAAAACAAAGCAATGCCGAAGGTCGTCATTGCAAATATGCTTACATTATAAATGGCTCCTGGCTTTACTTTGGGGACTGAGATGTATAGTCTATTTTTCCCTGACATCCACAGTCTCTTAGTTTAATCGTATGTTCTTTTCCTATTCAATCCCGAATTTGGAAGTAGACGCGCATACTGCGGTAGGCAACCACTGCTGCCGCGGTTGACGGGAGAACGTCGATCTGGTTTTACACATCTTCTGACTCTACTGACTTTCTACTAGAAGAGCTGCAGGCGAAGATATTTCAACTTGTCACCTGGTTTGCCTTTGCACAGGGAGATTATTGCCTTTTCTCATACAACTGCTTTGTCTGCATTTTGTTAATTGGAATTGCCAAATACTTTGACCTGTTCCTGGAAGTCTGTGTTGATGCAAATCAGCTTGAGAGCGACCCCTTTCCAAAACCATTTACGTGGAATGTGGTGCCACAGCCAAGGATCTAATGCACACAAAGCATACTGGTACAGACTTCCCGGCCGATTGTTGACTTCAAAACAGCAATATCACAGTAGCTATGTTCCATAGACGAAGTTAATGTGGTAGGTAGATATTCTTTGGAGTCGGTGTTGAACCGAAGAAGAGCTGAACGAGAATGTCTGTGTCATATGAGACCTCGACAGTTAGCTTACTTGTCCTTGCAGCAGTGGTAATATGAGTTTGCACTAATATAAGATCGGCATCTGCCCTATTATACTTATTATGTTTTTTGTTATTGTCTTTTTAGTTTGGTTGTCGTACAGATAAGGGAATTTACCACCAATCCCGTGCAATTACAAATAGGCCGTATCTGTATGTCCACCATATAAATGCACAATTTTTAACAGTGGTTTGCCAACAAGGAATATTCAATAGTCCTTTTAAAATGAATTTCCATCACAACAACACATGCTGTTAACATGAAACCGTGGCGAAGTCAAGGTGAACAATAGGTATGTGCTTCCGAAATAATATCTTAAACTCTCAAGAAACTCAAGAATCCTAGGTAACCCAATTCACAGCTCACCAACCAAAATTCGAAAAAAAATTGAAGGTGAAATAATTATTCTACAGTGTATATATATATATATATATATACATACACGATTATACTAATCATTAAAAAACGCATATATATTATCATTCAATCAAGCTTCATTACGCATTTAACTAATATTGACTGCCTTCAGGGCAATACAACATATACTGCCCGAACTGAATGCGGGGGCGATATATGGCAAGTCGTATTGCCATGAAGGCAGTCAGTATTACTATTGTTAACCACATCAGACATCTAGAGCAAACAAGAAACTGTTAATATATTATACTCTTAAATGTATGTAAAATACAGTAGCCTACGCTGCACGGGGTTTCCTAGCATGAACAGTTACACAAAAAACATAGTCAAACCAGTACTGTGCATCAAGTTCTTGATGCAATTTTTCGATCCAATGCAAACAGTGTACGTCACAATAGACGAGAACGGTACAACGAATCGTCTTTTTTCCAATACATTAATGAAACGTCAAAGCTTCCGCGCTTTGCACAGGAGGCCGGAAACTAAATTCGGACAAGGATTAAGAGTCGAGAACGGTACAACGACTGCCTTTAGGGCAATACGACATATACTGCCCGAACTGAATGCGAGGGCGATATATGACAAGTCGTATTGCCATGAAGGCAGTCAATCTATATATTAGTACACAAAATCGTGGCGGGGGGTACAAAACGGTTTATGAAAAACACCTTTCCTCGACCGCACCCGCCTTCGCCGTGGCGCGGGAACGGCGACACAATTCCACGAGGCATGTCTCCCGTATCCTGCGTGCCATGTCGACCCCGTGGTCGCCGTCCGTGTTGTTAAACGTGTTTTCTGGGTCCCGGGGAGGACGGGCGGACGAGGGCACGACCGGCGTTCTCCGTGCAAGGAGGCGACGAACTCGCGAGAGTGAGGCAGCAAGGCATGCACCCGCCCTCTGTCTAATCAAAGAGATTACATGGCAGATGACGATCGACCCATAAATGTGGCGTAGCAAATACACGCTGCAACAGGTTGGCCTTCCTCGTGTTAGGCATCTTGCTATACGATATGCTTTGTAGGAAAAGCACGTACAGGCCAGAGAGATACACAGCAGATGACGGCCTACCCCGTCTTAGGTATCTTGCTATATGATATGCTTTGTAGGCCAGGCGGCAATGCGTGTACGTGTATGCGATGATTCTACGCTCACGTCACACACACACACACAGTCGAGTCGAGTCGATTGCTACACATGGGCGCAAACCATGGACCTATTTTCGCGTAAAATCTTTACTTTGAAAATAATTATACAAATTTTGTGATCCATGCCAACATAATCATAATCCAAGCTTCGGCTTTATTAGTCTTTTCATGAAAACTACATTGAAATCACAACAATAATAACGCAAATAGATCGTAATTATCTAAATCGTAAATGACATAGTTTGTTTACGGTGCATCATATTATGACCAAACAGCGCATAGTATACAAGCTCTGTCAGTTTCGATCTCAGTACTATATAATGAATCACAATCTATTTCAATGTATTTTTAATTAATAGACAAATAAAATAGAAGCTTGGATTGTGATTATCTTTAGGCCTACATGGTTCACATAATTTTTTTCTTCTTCAAAAATTCATACAAAAATCGAAGAGTTTGTGCCAGTAAGTATGTTCATGCAGTGATTTCACTTTTTTTCTTCCAATTTCAAGTTTTATTACATGGTACCAGGGGCGGTGATCCGGGGGAGGTCCCCAAGGAAATTTGAAAAAGTGCACACATAAAATTGTATAGCAAATATACTGACTGACTTGACTTTGACTTAGGTGCATAGGACGGTGTTTCCCCTACGAGAAATCATGCTCCATTCTGATCTGTCCTGGGCTTGTCGATCTGCCTCTTGTGTGGGTAATCCCACATCGCATCGGACTTGGTCCTTCGATCTCGTTGGAGGGCGTCCCCGAGGTCTGCATGCATTAAAGTCATTTTGGCATGCTTGGTATGGTAGGCGGTGATGCGGCATGCGTACAACATGGCCAAACCATTTCAAGCGATGTTTTGTTATTTCTTCGCATATGATGCTTGGGATGTTCAGCCTCTGCCTGATCTCTTCGTTCCTTATCTTGTCCATTAGGTGAACTCCAAGGATGGTCCGAAGACACCTCATTTCAAATACTCATTTTCGGAGAGTCCAGGATTCTGCTCCATATGTGCCAATACGGAGGATAAGGGCTCTGTAGATCTTGGCTTTGAGTCTCCTAGAAATATCTTGGTTGGACCAGATGGCACTTTTTAGCCTACCGAATGCCCAAGCAGCCAGTCTTGTCCGTCTCTTCACGTCATCTTCTATGGAAGGAACTGTGCTGCCGAGAAAGACAAATTTATCCACTTTCTCAATGTTGGTGTTGTTATGTGAAATATCTTGTTGATCCTCTGTCATCACTTTGCATTTTGTTGCATTGATTTTCATTCCCCATCTTCTACATGCCTTTTCCAGTTCATTTGTTGAGATTTGAGGGTTTTCAAATACGAGTTCCATGAGGGTGGTGTCATCTGCATATCTGATGTTGTTAATACGCATGTCACCCATCTGTATTCCACTATCTAGTTGTTGATGTCCTTCATCACAAATTCCAAGAAAAGGTTGAAGGTCTTGGATAGAGGAGGCAGCCTTGTCTTACTCCAGTTCTGACATCAAACCATTCAGTTATCTTTCCATTCACCATAACAGAGCATTTGGTTTGTTTGTACATGCTCTCTATGAGGTCAACCAAGGACTTGTCCACTCCAATGGAACGCAAACATTTCCAGAGAGCTTCTCGCCTTTTGGTATCAAATGCTGCTTTAAAGTCAACAAAGTTCAAGTGGATAGGAATCCTTCTTTCTCTGGCCTTTTCGATGATCTGTCTAACGACAAACACAGCATCTGTGGTGCCCCTGCAACTTCTGAAACCACATTGTTCCTCTGTCAGATGATTCTCAATGGTTCCCTGTATTCTCATGAGGACCATTCTACAGAAAACTTTCCCGGGTATGGAGAGTAGAGTTATAGCCCTGTAGTTGGATGGATCCAGCTTGTCTCCTTTCTTAAACACTGGAGTGATGAGACCATTGCTCCAGCCTTCCGGGGTTTCACCGACCATGCTGCATTTATTATTTTGAGCAGGACTTGTCTCATCGGTTGTCCACCAGCCTTTAGAGTTTCGGCAGCTATTTTGTCCCAACCGCAGGCCTTGTTGTTCTTCAATAGTTTTATTGCCGCTTCTAATTCTTCAATTGTTAAAGGTTCACTTGGGTTATCTGTAGGTTGTGGATCAGGTACGGTCTGAAGAGCATTTTCGTCCCTTGGAAATTGCGTGTTGAGGTGAACGCTAAAATGTACTTTCCAGCATTTCAACACATCTGCTGGAGCAGTTTTCAGGATGCCGTCCTTGTTCTTTACGGCAAGTTGCATTTTGTCTCTTTCACCAGATAGTTTCTTCACCTTCTTGAAGAGCTCGTGGCTGTTGTTCTTTGCGTGAGCTAATTCCATTTCTTCCACCTTTGTGTCAATAATTTTCTTCTTCCACTTCTTCACTTCGTACTTGACCGCTTTATTGAGTTTTGTGTAGCTTTTCTTGTTGCGGGCCGAGGGATTGTTCATCTTGAGGATTCGGGCTTTCCTCCTTTGTTCACAGGCCTTACAAGCCTCCTCTGGGAGACCTTTAACTTGTTTCGACCTTTTGAAGCCTACAATTTCCTCTGTGATATTATTGGTTGTATCTCTGAATTTCTTCCACAGCATATCCACATCTGTGTCCTGGAGCTGAAGTAGTGGATCAAAGGCACCTCCAATCCTGGCTTTGATGCTTCTACAATGTTAGAGTCATTAAATGTGCCAACATCATAGCTTTTGGGGAGACTCTTCCTTCGCCTGGTCTTTGTAGGTGAGAACTTCACATTAGCCAGTACTAGATTGTGGTCTGACACAATGTCAGCTGAGCAGTACGATCTGCAGTTCTGGAACGTCTTTATATTTTCTAATTTGGTGATGATGAAGTCTATCTGGTTTCTGTAATGTCCACTTGGGGATGTCCATGTTGCCCTCCTACATTCTTTGTGTTGGAAGTAGGTGTTACACTCTGCCATTCCGTGTAACATGCAGAACTCCAGAAGCTTCTCCCCTCTACTGTTGATCTGACCTAATCCATACTTGCCCAAGGTTGGTGTCCATACTCCATGGTCTGCTCCTACTTTCGCGTTGAGGTCACCTATCACAATTATGTTCTCCTTCCTAGGGACCTTCTGAATCTGCAACTGGAGTGCATCATAGAAAAGGTCACTTTCTTGTTCACTGTGTGCAGACGTAGGGGCGTAAACCTGGATGATATTCATGATCCCTTCTTTCATGTTAAATTTTTCTGTGATGATCCTCGGTGAGACTGCTTCGTAGCTCACCAAGCATTGCGGGATTTGTTGGGAAATCATGATGCCGACTCCCTCCCGACTCATGTTATCTGTCCTGCTTGATAAAAGGATTGAGTACTCCTCTTTGTTTATAAGCGTCTCTGTGCCAGTCAGGTGTGTCTCACAGAGACCTAGAATATCCAGATTGAATCTCCGAGCTTCTTCAAGGAGTTTATCCCAGTGTCCTGCTTTCTTCAGTGTTCTCACATGCCAGGTTCCAATATTCAGCACACCAGATTTCCTTATGTTGTTAGAGGACTGTGAGGTGGCTTCTTTAGTCATGTCATGTACTTTCTTGGTCGATGGTTACCCTTTTTCTGGATACTTACACTATTTGGCGGTGCAGTTATTCCCTTTACGTTGCACTTCTTTTTTTTTCTTCATCTTCATGGTGTTCTCTTCTGTCGATGTACTCCGCTTCTCTGAATTATTCTCTGCTACGTTGTGTACCTGTGGAATTGGCAGCAAATCATCCGGCAGATTCTTCGCACCCCTGCCTCTCTGCTGCCAGCAAGCAGCCACCGGGACTCGGGGCCGTAACGGGGGAACAACTTTCATAATAATATCTCGTAGAGTTGTGGCCTATATACAAACTGGGCACGCGGCCACTGACTTCCCAGCCGAGTGCAGCGGAGATGTTCTGCTGTAACAAGGCAGAGGCCACCACCCTCCACCTTGTGGTTTATTTCGGGTTTTCCTTCCCTACCCAGAGCCCCTGTTGGTTACTCAGGCCGCAAAGCCCGAGGTATCCAGTCAGTACCACGAGGAGGTAGGGGTTGAGTTACAAGCAGAGAGGCGATTATGGAAAGGTAGACTGATGGGAAGCTACCAGTACATACAGCTAGGAGAGGAGAGGAGAGGGAAAGAGCAAGCAGAAAGGGATACACATGCGAGGGGACATGCAAGGAAGAAAGGGATATTGTTGAAAAGTAGGCGACTCCAGACGGAGTTGCGCATCTGCATGCTATACTACTGACTTAACACTTTTAATTAGGCTCGGGAGGGCCCAACAGTGCATGCGCTCCCTGCATGCGCTTAGACTAATAAAAATGCAAAAATTTTCTCACTCGCTCGCTACGCTCCCTCGCATAATATCCTTCAAGATGTATAAGTAAATATTGTATAAAATCTCGCAATTCTTCCCCCCCCCCGGTCATTAAAAGAAGATTTAAAAACAGTTTAAAACGATACATGGAACAGCAAACAGAAGGTTTATATTCTAACGAATTAAAATATTAATAAAAAGAAGAAGAAAAATAAAAGGATAACAAGTAGGCCTATAAACTTAAGAGAAATAAACATTTAACAAAAGGAAAAAAGAACAGAAAAAATCAATGTCTCGAGAAGAAACTAATGAATGTTAAAAATATATCATCTAACAGAAATTATCTAAAAAAATATTAAAAAATTAAAATTAAAAAATTAAAAAAATAAATAAATCGATAGCACATAACTATTAACAACCCCAACCCCCTATAATCCCGTGGATTTTCCACGGGCCCTGTATTACTGTTGTTAACCGCATCAGACATCTAGAGCAAACAAGAAACTGTTAATATATTATACTCTTAAATTTATGTAAAATACAGTAGCCTACACTGCACGGGGTTTCCTAGCATGAACAAATACCAAAAAACATAGTCAAACCAGTACTGTGCATCCAGTTCTTGATGCAATTTTTCGATCCAATGCAAACAGTGTACGTCACAATAGACGAGAACGGTACAACGAATCGTCTTCTTTCTCTATTTATTTAATACAAACGTCAAAGCTTCCGCGCTTCTCGCGGGTTGGGGACAACTCTCTTCTTCCTGCATGCACCCCCTAGGTAGCGCGCTTCGCGCGCTCTGTAAGTGATTCGCACGCTTCTCGTGCTCACTACCGCCCCCTGAATTAAAATCCTAGCTACGCGCTTGGATCGTGTCAGAGGGTTGACCTGATGGAATACACCCATTCACGGTTAAGGCCGCCATTTTAATTTTCGAGTAAACATTGCGTCATCAATGTTTTTAGACGCGCATAAATTGTACGTCACTGCCTGCGCTGCACGCTCACATCATATTGACATTGGCGCCATTTTAGAGTACGAGTAAACAAGTAATTTAATCGTACTTTAAAATGGTGTCGCAGTCGGCGCATGCGCACTCTTGTAACCTTGAAATGGTGTATTCATTCTTCTTGGCGTTTTTGGTAAAAAAAAAAAAATCGCAGAGCCTTGTTTTAAACAGTCTACGTCGGGGGCGTCTTGGATGTGATGAGGCGGGTCGTTCCAAAGTTTAACAGTCCATGGGAAGAAGCTATTAGAGTAAATTGTTGAATTAATTCAAGTTCTGTACGATTAGTCGGTCTACGATTTCTGCGCGATTTTGGGGGCATCGTAGGAGACTACGGGCTACGATGTTTGTGTGTACAATTTCTACGAGCATCGTACTATTTCTTGAATCGGCCCGCGGGGGCAGGCCGGGGCAAATCCGTTCAGAGGCTGCTCGGAGATTGTACGGAAATCGTGCAATTTTAGTGCAGTAGCCGATCACCCTCCGCATCCTCCGCACGGAAATCGTACGGAACCCGTGCCACTTCCATGCAGAGGTTGCACGGAGAAGGCGCGGTGGTCGAGCAGCCGCCGTGCCGTTTTTCACGGGTACTGCACGGGCAGCGACCAGCAAACTTGCGATAGCTTTGCGATGTTCCACGAGTCTAAAAAATCTCTATGATTTGTGTTTGCTCTCATGTTCTCCCGAAAAAAATGTGCGTTTGCTGCATGATCAGCGCGAGGCCTCCGCGCGATGCCCGTGCGGTGATTCTGCAATGCCACCTACGACATGTCTACGGGCTACTGGCTTACTATTTCATTAAATTTGTCTTGTCTTGGCTCAATACCACGGGTACTGCAAGGGCAGCGAGCAGCAATCTTGCAATAGCTGTGCGATGGCCGTGCGAATGTCCTACGAGTCTACAATCCCTTTACGATTTTATTTTTGCCCCCATGTTTACCGAAAAATCGTGCGTTTGCTGCACGATCAGCGCGAGGCCTCCGCAAGATGCCCGTGCGGGGATTGTGCAATGCCACCTACGACATGTATACGGGGGAGGAGCTTACGATTTGTCAAATTTGTATTACTTCCCGCGATACAAAATCGCAGAGGCCGCGGAGCCCGTGAATCCGTACGGAAATCTCACGGCCGCCTCCTGCCTCCAGGAAAAGGCGCAAGGAAAAGGGGATACGGGTAGGATACGGGCTCCGTAGACTAATCGCAGGCAAAATGTAAACTAGGCATAAGTTGGCGAGTTGGTTTGGTTAAAGGTATAGACCAATTTTGGAAAGGCCCCCTTTAAAAAATGAAATGGAAGCTCGGCGCTAAGTCGGAATCATATCCATACTTTGACACGTAACTCCGGCGGGATTCACGGCAAACTGCTGCACGATACACTTGCATACCGTACCTACGGTGAGGTGCGGGTGCGCGCGTGTGTGAAGTTAGCGACCGTAATGATGAATTGCTTAGATCCTCATTAAGTTAATCTAAGCAATTCATCATTACGGTCGCTTAATTTGTCGTGAACCCGTGAGAAAGTGAATATTATAAGTCTTCGTTTTTAGGAAAAATTACTCCAAAAAAGATAAGAAAATTAACACGAAACAGGTAAGAAACATAATGAATTTTAAATCAAGACCATTATTTGAACGATTGATGAATATTTAATCGATTTTTGGTATGTTTTAGTTAGGTATCTCCACGCCGGAGTTACGTGTCAAAGTATTGATATGATTCTGAATTAGCGACGGAAGCTCTTATTACTAATCATGTGAAAGAATATGTTTTGACTAATACGTGATGATACAAATTTTGCCGGGAGAAAGATGATATCATGGCAGACACGCTGGATTCTATTGAGTAGTCGTTAAGACACAATTTCGCAAGCAGTTCTTTAGACCTCGTCAAGCTGATGTTTTTTATGTTTGTGTGCTAAGGGTACCATGCAGTCATGCTGTAATCTAGTTTTGGTTGTTCAAGTGATAGGTAGAGTCACAATTTAACGTCAACAGCACATGCTTTAAAGTTGCGTCGGATGACTCCAAGCACCATCACAGGGCTCTTGGAGAAGTTATTAATATGGAAGTTTCATTTTAGGTCACTGCTGACGACGATGCCCAAGTAGGGGTGGCTAGAAGATACTTGCAGAATGTTGTTACGTAATTTCTAGGAAGAAATATTTAGGGTGTTTCTTGATGTAAAGTGCTTGCTATAATATTTGTCCGTGTTAAAAAAGTCATCTGACAGTCGTGTCACGACATATTGAAACATATAGTCTGAAGCGTAGTCAAAAATGACTTCGTATTACTTCCAATAACTATTAATACAAAATATGACCACCTCTTTGTGTCCATAATTATAAGCCCATTAATGAATTACGAGTACAAATTACGAAAATCCAATGTTTAGCGAACTTTACCTTGTGCTAGTCAAGTCGCAGGGTATTCCTTGAAATATTGTAAATTACCCCTTTTTTGGTATATTGACAATTATTTTAGATCAGCTCTCTAATTACACAACGTGTACTAGGGTAGATCGACTTAGACGTAAATTGTGCTCACCTAAAAACATGCACTACCATAGTGACTATACGAATATAGAGCCCTAACGTTATTCCGTTGGGTCTCTGACAGACGTATGATACCGGTAGATCCTAACTTCTAATTTAAGCCTGAAGTTCAATGCAGCCCTTAGACTAGAATATTTAAGGTATCAAGTTACATGTAAATTGAAAGTTAAACCCCGTTCTCACTCACTTCCTAGACCGATCTAGGCTAGACCGATCCACTGGATCGCTCAAGAGGTACGCTTCGTTTATGTTCACACTCACAAGCTAGACCGCTCTTGTTGCTATGGTATAGTGCGAACGAGCTAGACCGCTCAAGTTGAAGGGGTAATAAAGGTCAGCGGGTCTAATGTTTCGCGCGGAATTTAAAACCGAATAGAGTGCCTCATCTTCTGTTATATATATATATTTTTCCTTTTCATTCTTTCATTTTCTTTTTCTGATTTTCTTATGTATTTCTTTGTTTTTCCATCTGTCATCTTCTTTTCTATCTCTGAATTTTCTATTATTCATCATTTTCTCTTCCTGTCTTTACCTTGTAAGTCTTTGTTTTTTTTCTCCTATCATCTTCTCTTTTATCTTTTCATTATCTATTCTTAATCATTTTCTCTTTCTGTCTTTCCTTATGTTATTTTTTTATAATTCTTATATCATCTCTTATGTTATTGTTTGTTGATATCATTCTCTATCATTCTTTCGTTCTATCTTTCCTCATTTGATTTTTTTGTTCTTCTTTCATTTAATTTCATTAATTGGTCAAACCAATTTTTTTTAAACAACATTCAAAATTACAAACAATGTTCGATGGAAATATACAAAACATGTTGGCAAACAAAAGTAAAAAATGGTTAGGGAACCCGACAGAAGCTTAAGCTTGTATTAAAGTGGGGGACCCTTTACAATAAAGAAGTAAAATTGTATAACAACATCTAGATAATAATGTGTACATATAACCTAAGACAAACTAAACAAAAGCATCCGTCAGCATTCATCGACTATTACATTACGCCACACAGTTAGAACAATGGGCCCACTTGATCCGGCCGAAGCAGTGCCTCAGCGCAGCCAATGAACACTGACCGGTGCTATATATTAAAAAATCATGTTGAAATAACAAGCATATACACGCACATACATTTTTCTCTCCATATTTTGTTTTATTAGAGATTTCATTCAAAGTAAATCATTACATAAATAATCAATGTATATAATTCCATACAAATACCAAACTTCATTTGTTGGATATGTTTACATTTTAATATTGTACACATTGGATATGGTATAATGTATTCAAAATATAGTTGGGGTTATCCCGGACATGCAACACATTAATCATAGACGGAAAAGACCGTTGGATCATTGAAACATGATCTTTCATAATATACTAAAATACCCCTACCTGGGATGTGAATATCTATAATTCCCTCTTGAAGGTAAATAAGTTTGTTTAACCTAACTAGTAAGAAAGCTTGCGTATGCTCATCGGTCAGCTGCTGGATTGAAGTCCTCTCCGTAGGAACTGGTAAATAGGAGTAACGCCTCGCCAATGTACACAAAAGCATTTATTAGATTTCTAACACGAGGTACAGGACCACCGCTCTACCCCAGAGCGATCGTGACAATACGTTAACTCATATCCTGCCATAAAGCTGCATGCACGCTATCGTTATAGTGTTTTTTGCGTGCTTGCCCGCATTCGTAATAGCACTTATTGTTCATGCTCATTGTACTGTGCTGTGTGTTTCGCACGCCCTATTCATAGAACCATCGCGTTAATCAGATTATCTCAATATAAACTTTGCACGGGGGATTTGGGGCTTGGCACAATGGGGATTAGCCCTATGGCACGAGAAGAGTTAAATACTGAATGAGAAATACATATAAAGGAAGGAGGAAATTATGACAAAAAATGAAGTCCCTTTATACATTTAAAGTCACTATGAAGTTTGAATAAACTGGCTATTGATGATGATTAGTTTTTTGGGGAACACCTATATATCGTAAATATCTGTCGTCAATTTGGTTTCGGGGGGCTAAAGTGGTAGGATGTCCATGGAACTAGCAGCTGGATCAGTATGACGTACTCGTAGGGCTACTCTTACAACGTTGCGCCCCACCGAAGCTGCACTTTTTCTTCACGGTCAGCCAAACACCAAGGATTCGTCGAATGCCAAAAACCAGGTGAGGCGTTTGAGCATTGCCTCTTTAAAGCTGATACTCTCATTTTATTTTACGATACTTAAATGAATCTTCCGAGTAGGCTAAGCCAAGGGAAATGGAGAACTGGGCATGCTATTATGTGTACAATAAAATTATGCATGTAATACTGGTTAGATTATAAATTAAGCTTCTTTCGGCACGTGCGCGGACAGTATTAGTACAAATGCAAGGTAGAGGCAAAAGGGCAAATGGTAGTTCTGAAAACGTGGACAACGCAAATATAAGACCCACATTAAACTTTAGGTTGTTCCACTGAATGTTGTTGGCTTTCCCTCTCTCTCTCTCTCTCACGAAATCACATACACCATTTAACATGTGAGGTATTAAAATTGTAGGAGTACAATTCTATACGTATTTATCTATGTCAGAACGGGCAATACGGAGCAGCTATCCCTCATCATTAAAGGTAATACAAAGTTTAGGTATGGGATCATGAGTTTGGTTCAAATGAAAATATTGGAAGGATATGCGATCCTACAATATTCAATGATCGTTGTCGTGGTTGAAATTGAGTCTAAAGTGATGACATTGGGAATAATAATAATTGCATTATGTTGAATAGCTTCCTCTCAAGATTGATATTATTTAGCTTCAAAACAATGTTCCTTGACTAAAATAGACTGACTTTCTAATCCCGTTTGGAAATTATATATCAGATCTGCATATTCCGAGATTTTCATGGTCGCAGCTACCATTGTATGGAGCACCGATACACTTGGTATTTAAATTTCTCGAAATCCTTAGAGTTAAAGAGCCCAATTTTTGTTCAAATTAATTCGCTTATTTTAACACTAGGTTGCCCAATGGTATTGCAAATGTTACATTTCATAATCCAATCCTGTTAAAATATTACCAAAACTTTGTATTACCTTTAACATATGTAATTTGATATAGGTTTTCCCTCTTAACTTTCTAAATTTAGCAACCAAGTTGACACTGATTTCATTCAATTTCGTGCGAAATTGGATGTAGGCGTAGATCATCATTCAGAAATTTGATTTTGTTTTCCATCTTCAATTTGATTTAAGGAGCATGCGATTGAATTCAAAAGCTTCAATTTGACCATTCAATTTAGATGTAAAAGTTAATTTTTTAGTCACAATCGGAGAAGTGAAATTACGATTACGCATTTAGAAATTGAATGAAACACGCCTCAATTTGAATGCCCCAAAAAATAAGGAATTTCAGTGACACACAATTGTATCAGGTTAACAAAGGTTGGTATTGAAGCATCTAGGCGACGAGCAGCCTAAATTTTAGAAAACTTGAATGGACGGTGATAAAATCGACTAATGTTTTGACGAATTAGGCATGATATTTTGTGATACAACTTATTGGCCTTCCGAATAAATTGGGAAATAAAACACAACATTAAGTCAATGAATGAGTACAAAACATATCATATTCCATACACACACACGCACACACACATATATGTATTAATGAAGAAAAACAAATATTACAACCGAAGGAGATACCAAATATATGTAAATTCCTATTGTTTTTGTCTAATTTTTACCTGTTTTTCATCAACCTGAGCATATAAATAGATTTATGAAATGCTTATTTTTTTATTCAGTCATTGGACTT
This sequence comes from Mesocentrotus franciscanus, assembly GCA_037976565.1. Classification (NCBI taxonomy): domain Eukaryota; kingdom Metazoa; phylum Echinodermata; class Echinoidea; order Camarodonta; family Strongylocentrotidae; genus Mesocentrotus; species Mesocentrotus franciscanus. Next base: position 8,429,089 of record CP137681.1, on the reverse strand, counting down.
AGAGAACTTAAATATTTGTATCTATTTTCGATTGCGAGATTTGAGAGGTAGAGAAGGGCAACCGATCTGGTATGGAGCTTTTGCCTTACATTAATATGAATTACTACAATGAGGTGCATCATCGATAGATAAATAAGGATGGATGACTGGATGTTACTTCCACGCATAGTCGCCGCTGTATTCCATTTTAATCACATGAAAATGTATACAAGAACATGATGAAAGAGTGATTTTCACAGGCTGAATTCAATTAATTGGAATTGCTCTTTCCAGTTTATCGGCAATCCTGACCAGCATATCAGATAGATGTAGAAATAAAAGTTATAGTAGAAAGTTGAGTTTATGTGTATTCGATCGCCCTCAAATATTTTTCTTCAGTCTTGAATGAACGTAAAGGTGGTGGAATACATTCGAATATGGCACGGCAATCACTATGACTGCAGTGCGGAGCTGCATATTTGATTTACACACCCCGGCACCTGCTCTTCAATTTCAGAATTGCAAAATTTGAATGCAACAAACCATGTGATGTGTTTGAAGTACTTGTTATTGATGTTCATGAATCTTTAATGAGGAGTAAAACTTGATTGAATGACTGCCACCTAATAAGTTTATTAACAACTGTTTATGCACGCAAAGACTATGTTACTTATCTACCTGAAAGAAATATACAGGCGACAAATGAAATAAATAAAATGATCAGTAATAAATTGACCTGTGATGATTATGTTCCCTCCCTTAGTGATTGCACTGTTGCGCTCACGCCTTATAACCTGACATTGTGATATGCAGACAACTTAGAGTGTTCCAGCTTGTTAAACCAAACGTATCCCCTTGTGGTTACGGGAGACAATCTGCATAATAAGCGCTTGCCAAAATAATTTCAAAATTAGCGTGCTTGGGTTGCAATTGTTGATTTTGAATATTTGTGTCTGTCCACCTGTGCCTTACGAAAGCCTTACACCATAGTAAGAAATCAAAATATGGCTAGTAATTAGCATTAACCAGCACTTTGAAAATGAATACTTGTGGAATATCTAAGAATTCAAAGTGCTTGGGGCGTGTGTCACCTGACCTATTTGACAAATCTAAAATCTCATGAAAATGGTACTACATTGTATCAAGTTTACGGACGACCAGAGAGGCCAGCTAAGTAACGTCGGTTTTACATTAAAAAAAACACAATGGTTCATGGCAGCAATAATGTTGGTCTGACTTGTTGTCACGCAATTAGGATGTGTTGCTCCCAGAGTCACCAATCAGATATAAGTAGCGCCCATAACAGATCACGCGTTGACTATTAAACTTTATTATGGTAAATGTATGCCTTGGCAAGCGTTGGAGCAGGTATGCGGCTCACACACGACCCTGATCAATTTCCAGGCGGCTTACAAATAATAATTTACCAATGCCAGTTTCACTCGGTGGGTTAGCATTAATTGATTATATTGAAACATCATAATCTATCTATTATATATCTGTAAAGCGCTTAGAGACGTCCGAGATGTATTAAGCGCTATATAAAAGCTGAACATTATTATATTATTATAATCAATAATAGATGCACAAACAGGGCATAAAGGTTGCCGCAATTCAGCTTGGTTAGTCGATATTAACTAGCCATTGAACACAGTTATTGTGATATAAGTTTCAGATGTTATGGAACAACTCAGGCGCTTTATACAGTATATTCTCATTTTATATAAAAAGAGAACAAACGTTTATATACAAATGGAGTAAGAGATACCCCAACCAGTGGAAAACTGGTTAATTTCTCAATAAATAAATAATAATAATAATAATAATGGCCCAGGGTTAAACGCCGGTGGTAAAACTCAACGAAAATTACAAAATCTGGGAAACGTTATAACCCATGTCGTAACATAACAGAACACATAGCACTTTCATTGTAGTTAACAACTTGTATTGTAAAGCACAAGCTAAAATGTTTCAATTGCACGCTAATTGATGCCACGCCCTAATCTCCGTGGCGGAAGCTTGCATACCTGTACGAGCTGCTTATGCTAATTACATTCCACTGGGGCAACGGCCCCGGTCCCAAATATACATTCATTAACGATACAAACAATACTTGCCTGCTTATGCTACGGTCACAAAGGTCCGTACGAACGATAATTTCGTACGAATCTCCCTGTTTTTCCATTGTCTTCCCGAATGTCTGAAAATCGTTCGTACGACGTTCGTAGCAGTTCGTAATGGCATTTGTGACCGAGGCTTAACAATCGTACCGCAAACAAAGTAATACATCAAGCCCAACCAACCAACCATTCGTATACCTCCTTTAACCTTCGAAGTATATATTCAAGCATTTATTACAAAAACTTAACATATTTCTAGTCCAACCAACCAACCATTTCAAGCCCAACCATAGCACGTTTCGGCCCAACATACAAACCACTAGTATTTAATCAATTATCTATTCCAACAAATTAAACCATTTCAAATTAATCCAAATTTTACGTCCATATTCATTGATAATCGATATCACGTCAATCCCTCTTATTCCGACAGGATATCAGCCCTGAAGCCATTTCAACACAGAGCAACTGAACAATGAAACCCCACACTTTTAATCTTCTTTATTCTAAAACAAGAGGAAATGATGGGCGGGAAGGTGGGAAATGAAACACGTTGTACCCCAGTGAAAGTTGTTGAGCGTGTGAAATAAAATCCGATAATAGCGCGCGTGTACACGGTTAGGAATGAGCGTGTCCTGCCGCTTCATCGTCGACGGACCTAAATCGGTATTAAGGCCATTTTGAGTGAATTAAGTTTTCAGGGTTTATTTTTACTTTGAATGTTGGCATATGGCGATAATTTTTCATCACATGGTCTATATAAGGGAGCTTAAGTGGTAAAATGTATTTAAATATAGCAGCACGTTAAGTATAACAAATGTGGTGAGTTGTCCTTTTCGATGCAAAGCACGAATTAGAAGGTTTCTCTTTACATTTAAATTGTGCAAAATGCCACAAACAAGGTGAGGTGTTTTACTGAAAAGTGAGGAGAAAACACTGTCATTATAGAAAGATATATCCGATCGGTAATGTTTTCACATCAACATTTGCTCATATAACATTTAAAACTTTATTTATTTTTGTTTATTGTGAGGTAGCGTAACAATAACTGGGGAGGTCTCACAACCACATACAAGAACAGTAGTGCGTGTTTCAATTTGTCTTTTATATATATATATATAAATAGATTATGTATTACATGAACTTCGTTTACTATCCTTACGTTGCACAACCAAGACTAATGGCCTTCATCAAGACTTTAGGTACGTCGAAAATGTGTGACATAAAAACACGCTGTGAGAATTGTAGCATGAAACTATACTCCTCTTCTTAATTTTGGCTTCACGGAATTTGTATGTCATCAGGTTGACTTAATATCGAATATATATATATATATATATATATTATGTATATATATATATATATTATGTATATATATATATATATATATATGTATACATGTAATTCAAGTCAAGTACCAACTTGACCACTATTGGTTCCGAGATGTCCAGTGTACATTGAGTCAATAGAAGATATTTAGCCATTCTTTGTTTTCTCATACTTTTCATTTCTCAATTATAGAACAAAGAAATGAAGGAAAAGAACATAACGGAGTAACGAAATAATATTTCAATGAGGAAAGGCGTTGGACAATATGAATAACAATTATGAGTAGACCATGCAAAATTACATCCCTTTGGTTCTGTGAACAGATAATATTTCCTGGGGTGATTGTATGTTAATACATCTATTTTTTTTGTTTTTTGTATTGCCTACCATTGTTGTTGGAAAACATATTTCAATATTTATAGACAAGAATTAACAAAGCATCAAATTATATATAGCACAATGATGATGTTACAAACTTGGTACTTAGATCAGATTTTTCATGAAATTACATTACCACAATTACTTTGACAAACTTTGACACAACATACTAACACCTTTTACTCATACTCATCCAAATTCCAAGCATGTGTGAGCGGTTCGTCTGTAGTGTTCTTTGTTGTTGTTATATCCACTGAAACGCTTTGCATGCCATATCAAAACAGAAGAAGGCGCGATGGCCTAGTGGTGGAGCAGTGATCTCGTAACTGGGGGGTCCCGGCATTAGGACAATACTTTCATCAGTTCAGTATTGCTGTGTATGAGGATTATTGATTCGATGGAATGTCATTGAATTTAGCACCCCGATATCTATGACCAAAGTGACACGATACATTTACGAGGTTTGACACCAGTACACCTGCCTGTTCACTTCACTATATTCAACCAAATACTAAGAAAAAGTCGGATGCCACAAAACAGGTGAGATGTTTAAAAAAAACAAAAAAAAAAATGATTATAACATAAATTCATATGAACAAAACTAGATTAGGATCATCTTAAATACAGTGTACACACGGACAAAAAATGCGATTAAATGTTGATATATATCAATGCACATGCACACACAAATGGTAAAAATCGTTCACAAAAAGGAGCAAAATATCACACTTCATCTTAACATTATTTCATATTGCCTGTTTGAAATCGACACATACCTTCAACAAATGCATTTAAACTGACCGGTCCAGTGTGTTCCAAAAGAAATGTGTAAGAACTTTTATATTCAACCTTTGCATTGATTTCCAATTCTAACCTCTTGAATCCCTTGTTATTCAACTACAACTACATACCTTCAACAAATGCATTTAAACTGACCGGTCCAGTGTGTTCCAAAAAGAAATGTGTAACAACTTTTATATTCAACCTTTGCATTGATTTCCAATTCTAACCTCTTGAATCCCTTGTTATTCAACTACGGCGTGTATGAACAGAAAAAACCAAATCATGTTATCAATATAAGAACGAAATTCATTTTTTAATAATGTAAAGGAGCTATCCAACTTCATAACACGTTTTAACAATTAATACATATTCATAAACAATACAATCTAATCTGATGCAACAAACCAGCGAAAACGTCGAAACCTTGTCAGACCGAAAAACACCAGGTAAGGAACTTTTCTTTGGAGTCATATATTTTCAATATAGTAAGTTAACAAAATTAGTCTCTAAACAGAGCTTGTAAGTGTGTGTAAAAAGTGATAATATTATATTCATGTTGTGTATGTAAATCAATTTCTGTCTTCAGTTCATGGCAAAGTTGTATAATTTTAAAGATTTTAACTGATGCAATTTAATAAAAGTTTTAATTGAAGAAGGGCAGTATACTAATCGTGCTGCTTTCCGATATGGATTGGGTATACAAAGCATAGCCAAGCATGCAGGATGGCATAGGTGACGGTTGAACATACATAGTTATCAACACCGAAACAACACGTATGATCTAATTCATACAAAATCCAAGCAACAAGTTTAACTGTATGTTTGTTTCCTTACATTTGTTGGGGAGACGCAGTTCCATCCGGGGCACAATTTAATGACGATCGCCGTTTAAAATGATAATGTACTATTTATACTAAAGCTACAATACCCAATGGTGAACCCGACAAGCGGGTTGACCATGATAATACGCTCAGTATTCATTCGTTGATATACGTCCTTAATGCATGTATGACACAATAATCAGGTAAATATACATGTAAGACTAAACATGAAGACCAACCAAAACTATTTCCAAGGAGAAAGACCAGGTCGGACTTTTAACTGAATTAAGGGCAGTGTCATCCTCGGGTTTCTAGGTTCTTGCTAGTGCATCCTTATTTCCTGAATATTACATGTACACAATTATTATTTTTCAGTTGACTGCTGTATATATTTAACGAAGAGGGTGGAAATAAACATACACCTATGCTGCAGTAATAAATCTTCCAAAGCGTTTTGTATACATTTTATTTGATCTCTTAAAAGGGAGAAAGGGGTGTGAAAGACAATAGTTTAATGATGTTGAAGTATAAGTCATGTTCCTTTCATTTCTCAATTTCATTTTCCTCAAAAATAAATTTGTCAATGCATTATATCGCGTGAGGTAATCTCAAATTGCAATGTACAAGTTTGTTTAGCAATTTCCTCCCTTGTTAAGGAACGGGAAATAACGACCTAAAATCTCTTTAATATCATTCATTACAACCTTCCTTACAGATTCAATACCTTGCAGTGCCCCGTACATTCCCGCACACGCACACATTGCAAATCCTCGTCTCAACTACAACTTTGGTACCAGGGTTACTGTGATGTGCAATACCAGCTCTGTTTCCTTCAACCTTCAGTGTCATAACAAAGGTCTTTGGAGTGGACCAGTCGTATCCTGCCCAGAATCGACTGCAATGGGTAAGACAAAATTCAAATCCATATCTGTTTTGGGATCACTTTAATTTTATATATTGCTTCTATTAAGATTTGAGTCTAAACAATGCGTAGAATCCACTAAACGCTCCGTCAGATAGTATGACGTGTGATTATGTTCGTCCCATGGCGATTTTTTTTAACAGACTGTTCATAAACACGTGTTCACAGTCCAAAGTCGCTTACCAAGTGAATCCGTTAGCTGCCACAACAGTGCAAACTAGCACTGCTAGTAAAGCTTTGGAGTAACTAATTTACAAATTGTCACTAATTGTAGTGCTGAGTTTGTTGCATGCCTGATTGGTTCTTATGATCTTCAGTCCATATATCTTTTCTTGTGGCACTTCATTTCATTAAAAGCATTCGCAATTTGGTGAAAGTGTTACATCTTGTTTTCTTCTAGTTTAGTATACAAAATGCTTCACATTAAGGGTTTAACCATAAAATAGACAGTTGCACACATTTCCGTACAGTTGCGAAGTGAGTAAATTATATACATTATATTCTTCACCTCTAGCTGTTCCGACGAACTGTAGTTCTCCTTCTGTCCCGAGATACTCAACGCTTGAAGGTCTTCGTCTGAATTATAACCATGGTAACACTGTTACAGTCCGATGTGACAATACCACCATTCAACCGTTTAGTCTTCGTTGTGAAACCACTGGATTGTGGAGTGGACCGATGCAGTCGTGCCTGCCACCCACCGCAGGTAATTGTGGTATATGTGTATCCAGTATGATGCATACATACAGGACTAAAAATGATACTCCGGCAAGTGTCATTTTTTGCGAGTTTTCAAAATTCCGATCACTTAAGACCGTGAACATAATTATTTATACAAGTTTTGATGTTGCTGGTGGTTGTCCATACAAAAATACCATTCAACCACTTTATTGTTTTCTGTTATCACTCATTAACCTTTTTACTTTTATCTCCTGTTTAAGTCCGGAGATATACTCAAATGACATTGCAGGTACACAAATCTTTGTTGTATCAACTATCATGTTTACTCGATATTCTCAACAGCTCCAGAGAAGTGCAGTGCCCCTTATGTTCCAAGGTATGCATCCATTCGAGACCTGCAACTGAATTATGACTATGGTGACATTATTACCGTGACATGTGAGAACAGCACTGCTCAGTTTAACCTTCAGTGTCACACGAAAGGTCGATGGAGAGGCCAGGTAGTGTCTTGTGTCAAACCTCCTCAAGGTAAAACTTTAAATTTTGATTAGATTTAATATGATTTCGTTTTGATTCCATTTATTGTATTTGTCTGAAACGTATCCACCCCATCCTAATTCGACTACCTTTCTCAAAATACAAGCCGCCTAATCAATGTTAATAATAGTGGAGGAAGATTAATAAATCTGAAATTAGATCCATGGAAAACTGCCAATTGCGAGATTTAAAATTGAAAACAGAGTTTACCAACACAAATAAATTTGCCCAAAGCGCTAGATCTATCTATTACGAAATGACAATTTTACCATAATAAAAATGAAATGTAACATAACACGTGTCTGTGCATGTGTACCTTGCCATTGACGTGTACCAGAATGATAAAAAATGAATCTTCTGTAACTAAAATTTTACCATACTAAAATGGACATATTTTTAGAAAAGAAATAAATAGGTATATTTTATGTGTGGGAACCTAACAAAAAAGCTTGATGTTTGGGTATATTTTGTTATAACCACACTATCACTATGGTCATGTATTTATATCAAGGTCCTTGTATTGATATTAAAACATTTTTGATACTTCTTCCCCGGGAAATAAAAGGATAATCTTTTTTTTTAAACATGGAACAGACTACGACTTAATTGAGTTATATCGTCATTGTGAATAATCGATAAGATATCGATGCTGAGGAGCTGGAAAAAATGCTGAAAAGCCGATGACAAGGGCAATGATATGTGTAAGTAAGTTCAGAGATGTGTAAAGTGTTTACTTCACATTCCCTTTCTTAAAGTATCGTTGCTTGTGCTCAACTAAGTTTACCACTGTGTTTTTACAGCTGCATTTTTTATTGTTTTCGTTGTATTACTGCTCTTTTTTCACTATTATATGATCTTACGCTACAAAGTGATTTCCTTGTTGCTTCGAACCTCAACCTTTTATGATTGTATGTAACATTTTTCAACTAGCTCCACCTCAATGCAGTGCTCCTGCTATTCCAAGACATTCTACTATTGAATTATACCGAATGACCTACAGCTCTGGTGATAACGCAGTTGTAACTTGTGATGCAAGCAACGATCGGTTTACCCTTCAGTGTAACAGCAGGGGATTGTGGAGTGGACCGGAAATGTCTTGTTCAGAACCAGACACACGTGAGATATTATGTTATTATCTGACTAATCTTGTAATGTGCTCGGTTTACATTTACAAAAAACATATTCATGAAAATAAGTAAAGTAGATTTGTACTATTTGTCAAGCGGAAACTGCAATCTGTACTATCCTCATTCTCTCTTTATAATACAGTGTGTATGCATATATTTATTTATACAGGAAAGATGTTTACATTCTTTTCTCTCTATTCTTTACCTCTTTATCATGTTTCAAATACAATGTTCCATTATCATTCTTCCACTCTTGAATATCTTTTACATCCTATGTTGTTGCCTACGAATCTAACCTACCCCAGAATCACCTTCATTGGTTTTTTCGTTTTCCTCTTACCTTTTCTTTATTTCGTACCGCGCTATATTTTGTTATTGATAACATTTTACTTGATTTTCTCAACAGCTCCAGAGAAGTGCAGTGCCCCTTACGTTCCGAGATATGCATCCATTCAAGACCTGCAACTAAATTATGACTATGGTGACAGTATTACAGTGACATGTGACTACAACACTGCTCAGTTTAACCTTCAGTGCCACACGAAAGGTCAATGGAGAGGCCAGGTAGTGTCTTGTTCTGAACTTACCCCAGGTAACTCTTTAAGTTTTAATTTGATTTGATTTAATTCATGTTATTTGTCTGAAATTATCCTCCCTGAATTTGAATGCCTTTCTCATAATACACATTCAGTGGTAAACCCGTATTACATTGCAAGCGTATAAATCGGTGTTATACCAACTTTCATGTTTACTTGATTTTCTCAACAGCTCCAGAGAAGTGCAGTGCCCCTTACGTTTCGAGATATGCATCCATTCAAGACCTGCAACTGAATTATGACTATGGTGACAGCATAACTGTGATATGTGACAACAACGCTGCTCAGTTTAACCTTCAGTGTCACACGAAAGGTCGATGGAGAGGCCAGGTAGTGTCTTGTCCCGAACTTACCCCAGGTAAGTCTTTTAATTTTAATTTGATTTGATTTAATTCATGTTATTTGTCTGAAATTATCCCCCCGGAATTTGAATGCCTTTCTCATAATACAAGTTCAGTGGTATACCCGTATTGCATTGCAAGCGTATAAATCGGTGTAATACCAACTTTCATGTTTACTTGATTTTCTCAACAGCTCCAGAGAAGTGCAGTGCCCCTTACGTTCCGAGATATGCATCCATTCAAGACCTGCAACTGAATTATGACTATGGTGACAGCATTACTGTGACATGTGACAACATCACTGCTCAGTTTAACCTTCAGTGTCACACGAAAGGTCGATGGAGAGGCCAGGTAGTGTCTTGTCCCGAACTTACACCAGGTAAGTCTTTTAATTTTGATTTGACTTGATTTGATTTGAGTTTTGTTAAAGGTTATTTGTCTGAACCCCCAACCCACCTCACCCTCTGAATTCGACTGCCTTTCTCATAATACTAACCCCGAATCAATGGTATCAATATTTCTGTTCCTCCTATTCTCTACCTCTTTATCGCGTTTCAAATAAAATATTACATTTTCATTCTTCCATTCCTCAATATCTTATACATCATTGTGTTGTTGCCTACAAAACTAACATTATCCGGAAATACGTTCCTTCGCTTTTCCTTTTCATCTTAAACTATCAGTATTTAGTATCGCGCTATATTTTTGTATTGATAACATTTTACCTGATTTTCTGTACAGCTCCAGAGAAGTGCAGTTCCCCTTTACGTTCCAAGATATGGATTCATTCAACACCTTCAACTGAATTATGATTACGGTGACCTTATTACCGTGACATGTGACCTATTCTCTACCCCTCATGTATCAAATTAAAATCTCCATTTTCATTCTTCCACTCATAAATATTTTATAAATCCTTTTTGCAGCCTACACTGTTTGCCCTCTCTGGAAACACGTTCCTTAATGTTTCACTTTTTTTCTCTTACCCTTTTCATTGTTTAGTATCGTGCAATATTTGTCAATGATAGCAGTGAGGTATTTTTCTTTATTCAATTTTATTATGTACTTATTACTTTTTGTTTTACATTTAATTTAAAATATTTTTGTCTGTGCTTCAAATAGTATGAACATTGCATGTTACTGCACTGTTGATTGTTCCTCTTTCGACGGTGAATGACAGTCATGTTTTAATAAGCGTTTATAAAATTAAATTTAACTTGAATTTAAAAAAATCTAAAACAGTCTTTAACCAAATTGAGGTTAACATTACGTACAGTGTAGGTTACATTTATTTGCATCAGGTCATTTACAGATTAAGTAATGATCGGCCTTCGTACATTTTAGTTTATTAACACGTACCTGGAATTTAATCACGTGAACTTGTTTGTTGAGCATATAAAGAAAAAAAATACAGTGTTTTGATTGGTTCCGTGCCATTTTCAGGCCGAACGTTCCAATTTCCGAAGTCATTCTGAAGGCTAAACATTTAAATGGCTATTTCAAAGCTCCATTACTACAAAGCGGTTAACGTGTTGCAATGCCCACAATGTAATATGGATCATAGTTCAGAAAATTAAAGAGAGTTCATAATTCCGACAATGGAGGACAGTCGTAACATTGAATTCTTTTCTCTTTACTGGACACAACCTTGGCAAATGTCCTCCTTTTTGCTCATTTATACGGTACCTGGAATTTTCTTTGTCCAAAATAAGCAATGTGGAAAATGATTTGTTGATGAACTTGTTAAATGAATTAAAGGTGTCATTACAAGTACGTAGCTTATACTCTACTGTGTTGTACTCTACGATAAAGCAGAGTCCTAATAGTCTATTATTTTGCGGATGCAGGACTTGGCAACCCTACATAATGTATTAAGATTAACTTTCAATAGGTTTCTCGTGATTAGCCTGACATTCCTTCGTTGTTACAACTGCGTACTACCCGTTTGTTGCAATGTACTTGCTTGGACTTTTGTGATCTTAGGATGCTGCTGTCTGTCTTTCTCTCTCTATTTCTCTCTTTCTTTCTCTCCCCCTCCTCCTTCCTGTTCTTTCATTTTCTCCAGCTTCAACCTTGTAAATCATATTCTCTTCATTTTCCCCTCTAGCTCGCTCTCTCTTTCTTTCTCTCTCTCTCCCCCTCATGCTTCCTGATAGTTTACCTTTTTTTCTTCTCCTTCTTCCCTGTCTATCCTTTTCTCTTCCGTTTTCCCTCTCCCTGTCTTAGCAGTAAACTCATTATTTTTCCTTTGTTATTCTTGAACACAAGTTTAATTTGTTTTACTTAAAGTGACTCGGTAACATTGCCTCAGATTCTGAGCCAAAATCCTGGATTTAGCTCATGCTGCAATCATAGTTATAAACCTATAGGTCAGTCAGGAATCACATGACTTTTACATATCAAGATATTTATGATTGGAAATCGAAATTTCATTTTTTTTCTTTTCTTAGCGGTTTTTAGAATACTACAGTCCTTTGGGGAAAATGAGTATGGTTAAACCGGTCACTCAAAGATTTTTATTTTTTGAGGCACTTCATAATCTTTTTGAAGCGCAATTTTCGGAGGGCTTTAATATTACAACATATCAAAGACAGTGATAACACGTAGGGCCATGCATCTCAGATTTTACATTTTAAAACGATGCCTTTAAAAGGGGACATTTAGCTTCACATGATCTGCTTTATGTATAGGTTCCCCCACTTTGTCTCAACTTATGATGATTTCATTTTCTACAATTGTGTTATAAGGATGCAATGTAAATGTTCACTAAAGTAGTAAGGACATCATTTAATAATCGCAACATTATTATTTTACTACTTTTGGTAATGCGCTGCCTTTTGTGTGTATGATTTATTATACATGTTTATGTAATATGAGAAAATGGAAATAAATTCGAACTATTGACCTAACCGATGAATAGGTTCATATTTGCCATTTTCATCATCCCTATAATCATGGACCTAGGTCCATGCTATAATGAACTAAACAATTTGTAGGAATTACGAACATTGACATTTACAAAAACGTATGTTACATTCATAATTATTAACCTCATTTCATATAGAGAATTGCGATACTTTAACAAAATGACACGTTAGATTTGGAACCTTCAGATTAACAAACTTTTAAAATAAAAAATCCTCGAAATATAAAACCTTCGGATTGACACACCAAGGGGATAGTGACCTCAGAGCGGAATTATGCTACGAACGTTTGGAACTACGAACCTTTACCCCTTTCTTCACCGCTTAACATTATGATAATAATAATAATTGCGCAATTCTATACAACTATATACTCTGCTGCACAATTTTGATTTTTATATGACAGGTTTCCCGTCACTTCCTTTGTTAATTGCGCTTGACCAAAACAATACTAATAATTTAGTTAACAAATCAAGGATAACGCATGCAAAGGGTTAACAAGTAGTTTTCATAATGTGATGTTATAATTTGTGGTTGTAGTGGTTTCAGTTTGTACCTATTTTGTTCTTTCCCCCAAATGCTGTGAATGTGACAGCTCCAACGCAGTGCAGTGCACCTCATATTCCAAAATATTCCTCGATTGAAAGTTATCATTTGAATTACGAATACGATGACAGAGTGACTGTGACATGTGTGATAAACGATGATCAATTTACCTTGAGATGTCAAGCAAGCGGATTGTGGGATGGCCCTGATATATCTTGTGCAGCACCGATGGTGCCGATAGCTCCTTGTAATTAAATAAATTTGTGGTATATCAACAACTATTGTCATTCTTATACACTCCCGCACGCAACGGGGATTTGTTCCATCAGTATCATCATATTCGTAACCACCTCCACCACCATCGCCATGGCTTAAATGTGAGAAATAAGAGAATAACATTAACACACACTGATATGAGCACAATCTTGGTTTACCACGCGTCCTTTTGTCAATGTCGTTTTTGTCTTTCTTTGTATATACGTCTCTTTGACTTCTTGCCAGAATCTGATTCTCCTTTTTGACACCGAAACCTACAAACTTTCTCAACATAATTATTGTTATTCCATTGTCCTCAATATACGAAAGGGACAAATAGTTGAAACCGTGAGAATAAATTTTGTGGATTTAAAACTACTTTTTTTCACCAGCAATTAATATATTTTCGTATTACTTTTAATGTCTAACTACACCAAACTTTAAAATGCTTGAATTTGTATTACAATGTACATTACAATACATGTTGTAGATATTCTGACAAAATATTTGTTCCGTGTGAGTAATAAATTTGCTTTTTAGAAGAGTCGTACTAAAATTCGTGAGAGAGATTCGAACCACCTTTTTAATACTTTTTGTTTACAAATAAATTTGGGTAAAAACGATACAAATTTGAATATCACAAATAATACCTAAATATGAACCAACGCTTTCTCATTAAAACAATAACTCTTGACCTCCTTAAGATGTTTTGCCTATTTCCTCTCCACAGTACGTCCATCGCATGCCTCCTGCAGTGCCCCAGCAATACCTCCTGATTCAACCATTCAGAATCTTCGTCTCTCATACAAAGACGGTGACAGGGTGAATGTGACATGTAACGTGGGTCCTGATTGGTTCGATGTGTCATGTGACGATGGGATATGGATAGGCCAAAACATAGTGTGCCCTGACCCTGTCATAGGTATTTTGTTCAAAATTCTTTTTTTTTTTTGGCTTTTGTTATTCAATACATCATATTACACATGTTAAACCATTTTTTGAATTTTTAAAGTGTCACAATTCATCATTAATTAGCATGTCGAAATGTCACAACAGCATGTTCTTCTTAAAAACCCATGGCAAAGGAGCATAACATGACAAAGCACCGTGCACTTGACTACGAGCGCGCAGAAAATGGTTTTTGCTTGCGCATTGCTTGCGCAATGACTCTTAGTGCGCTTAACCCCAAAGGAAAAAGCAAAGAGGTTTGATCTTATACTAAGCCCCGAAGCGCACTAAGAGTCATTGCGCAATCATTGCACAATTAATGCGCAAGCAAAAACCATTTTCTGCGCGCTCGTAGTCAAGTGTGTACAAATGAATGGGAAATTTGTTTGCACAGGGAAATAAATGACATCGTTTCAGAATCGGTTCGGATTTGGCAGATTTTTCACATTTATACAAATATTGTTTGGATATTTGTGATCTTGAGGATTTAAAGAACAATTTGATGGGAAAAAGGATAAGGAAATATATCACACTGCGCGAAATTGTCTACGTTAATGCGCTTAATCAGCTGATAAACAGGGGGGTATAAAACAGATAGTCTGATACATTCAATTATCTAACTTACAAACAAGTACCATGGTAACCATGTTTTTTGTTGTCCAAATTACCATCCACCATGGTAACCATGGTATGAAACAATGATAAAAAATAGGGTCATCAAACAATGCATTTGAATAGTACGGGTTTTGATTGATTTTGTCAATTTCATAACAAATAGTCAAATTTGTTTAAATTCATTGTTAATGCAGTAACACCACGACAAAACAACATAACATACATTTTGAGCGTAAAATGCGAGATTTTTCCAAAAAATGATTGAGATTAAAACACAAAAAACAATTGAATCTTGTAAGACATGCCAAATGTCTATTCAGACAAGTTCAACCATAATGTATGCAGTCACAAAGTCTCTAAAGGCTTCTAAAAGAACACGTTTGCCTTATATATCATAAACTTCAAAATATTTGTTGTGCTGGTTTGTCATGTGGGGGGGGGGGGATGGGGCAGTAGTGTTATATTGCTTTATTCAGTGACTCTCAATCGAAGGGGGTGATGGATCGAATCTCATCCCGCTACTAATGTAATTTGAACACATTTGCCTCTCTCCGACCGTACATAAAGGGTGCCTGATAATTACTGGGGCAATACACATTGAAGAAGAAAAAAATGACACGAGAATGGGAGGTAATGTGATCATATTTTTCCAGTTCCAGTTTAAGATTTTAAGCGCCCTTCAAAAATTGTTATTCTTTCTTGTGTGCGTGCATTTGTATGCGTTTTTCTTTTCGTGTGGGATGGATTAAACTGTTTGTACCGTGCATTGGCAGGTAGAATCGCTTGAAAGGCGCTTCCCTAAATGATTATTGTACAGTTATAAATGTAGAGTCTTCGAAGAAGTCTTTGATTTTGCATATTCGGCCACTTTCGTTGTTTCTACAAGTATACCATAATAAAAATTAAATCAATATGTTCTTATTTGAAAATATTACATTTGCAGAATGCAATCCACCAATCATCCCTGATTTCTCATCCATTGAAAATGTTGAGCCTCGCTACAAGATTGGTGACCAAGTAAACATCACATGTAACGACGACTCTGATTCGTTCGTTTGGGAATGTCACAGAGATAGCTTGTGGCGTGGGAATTCCGTCCAGTGTTCTACTAATCCTGTACCGCATATAGGTTAGTATGCATCTAAAAATGTCCGATATAAGTGGATAATGTGGAACCAGACAATGATAAAATCTGGTATCACATTTCATAATGGTTATGATGTAACGTTAAACATGTTAATGTGCAGTATTACTAAATGTAAGTCATTCAGTAACTGGCCTTTTACGTGAAATACCAAGCAATATGACAACAATGTCTCTTGACCTGAACACATTAGGAAGAGTTTCCACGATCTCTTATGTACACAATCTATTTCTTATTTTAAAAGACCGAGTAAAACACCAGGATACGTTACACGGCCTAAACCATTTTAGAAATGATAAGACAAACAAAACGAAAAAGTGAAAAGGAATAAAGCGATACTGCTTTAAAAAAGTAAGATCATCTTTTTGCAATTTATGAATTTGTGCGCAACAATTTACTTATTTGGGCTTTTGTTAATATTGTCTGTAATGTACATCCCATAATATTTATAGTGTATTTATTGTTTGCCGAACTTTTCTTTTTAACGGGGTCATTGTAGTCATGTACGGGATTTAGCTGCATGTTTTTTTAACTGAAGGAAATGTATGAAATAATAATATGAATACGTAATTATATTAATACAAATAAACACGCTAATACGAATACACATTTAGTTTTAAATAAAAATATAAATACCAATAACAAAAATACAAATAAAAGTACGAATGAAAAATACAATTGCAAGTTCAAATACAAATAAATGATACAAATATAAATACAAATCCGAAGGCAAATACGAATACTAATTTAAAATACTCAATTTTAATACAAAGATATCTCTTGATTATGTGGTCTGTGCTAATAAACAAATGTACTATATTTACAGGGCGAAAATGTGCATCAACGGGACGCAATGCACAACCTATTTGTGGGCATGAGGGAAGGGATTTCTTCATCACTGGTCTTCTTGTAACAGCTGTCATCTTATTCATTCTTGTTCTGATGTGTATGGCGGTGTCCTTCGTCCTCATGAGAAAGTAAGTGAATGTTTACCATGATATTATTACGATGTCTATATTTTTACAATTATTATATATATATATATATATATATATATATATATTATTTTCATTTGTTTCTACAATATATGAACATCGTTTTTGTTTAATTGTTTTTGTATCGCAGCCATTTAACCGTGTTTACATTAATAACTTAATTCAAATCAACTCAATGTGCTGAGACTTATGGAAGGAGGCTGAAGCCCCGATACTTTTCCTCATACTTTTGAAAACTACCTATCTTGGGCAGGCGTTTCCTCACAATCACGGAATGGAGCGGTTGCGTGAATTTTGGTACATTTTAGGAAGCATCATTGAAGGAGACAAAAATATAACAGTATTACACCATTAAAGTAATCCTCTTTAAGAAAAATCCTCACAAACTTTATGAGGTCACATAATTAAGGAAGTTATCTTGACATATTCAGGCAATAAATTTATGTGACGTTGTATAAATAGGTCATTTAAACCTAATAGAACATTATGCCCCCCTCCGCGATTTTTCTGATTGTTCTGGAACGCATACGGATGACGACCCGCCGCTGCATGACTCTTTTTTTTCGAGTCTTGCGCATCTTTTAAAGAATATTTTTTATATAATTCGGACCTACCGTTACAAAGTCACGTGACTTTTTGTCTTTACATGTCGGCCCGAAAATCGCTCATTTTCGTGATTGGTGTACAAAACATATAGAAATATCATTTTTCCTAAAAAGAGATTTAAAAAATTGGTTATTTGGTCTTGTTTAAAGTTAAGGAGTTTGTTTTGGGGGTCAAAATAGAAGAATTATAGTTAGAAATGAAATACAAAACGAAAACAATGAAATACATAAGTTAAAGGTAAAGACCAGTTTTGGAAACGCCCCTCTCTCAAAAAAATGAAATGGAAGCTCTCATTACCAATCATATGAAAGAATATGTTTTGACTAATACGTGATGATACAAATTTTGCCGGGAAAGTCAGGAAACCGCCTACTAATTGATATATTTGGTAAATTATTATATCTATTGGGACCAAATAGATATCGCGCACGTGGTCGCGTAGTCCCATATATATCTTTCTGTGTACAGTGCTTGTAACTTTACCAAGACTGGGCCAAATTTCTTATCATTTTGATGATTCCAGAACCTTGCAGTACACACCAATACTTATATGCTAGATGATCAACCTTTTCTGATCGATTCCACAACGTTTCTTTCACAATGCAATCGCATGACCAGAACTGGTCTTTATCTTTAAAAAAAAACATTGAAATACATAAGAAATTATCAAGAGAGATAACAAAAGGAATAATCTGGCTGTCGTATTATTTTTCCAAATGATCTACCAAATATATGTAGTGGAAAAGAAAGCTTAAATGCTAAGAATATATGATTTATGGGTAAAAATGTGAATTTGTTGGGCCTTATTTGCATAATTTACCATAATTATGGAACTGAGTAATTTTTCATTTTTTAAAAATAACTATAGTATTTTATACACTTCACTAGACATGCATGGAAATTTTCGCGGCGATCGGCCGTTTCACGGCCGAGATCTTGGGGGAGCATAATGGCCCCCGGCCGCCGTATTAAGACGTCGAATAGCCTGGCCTTTTTGAGGTTAAATGTAACTGCAACCAACAGAAGTGTCTAATTGGGAACATTCTTAAACAGATAATAATCTTTTTCAAGATTTTCGCAAAGCATACGATTTGGCTAGAAAAGAAAGATATGTTTTTGTATTGCAACCTTAGCAGTTATAAGTTTTTCCGAAAACCGTTTTGCGTAATGAACCTCGCATTTATAGCTCCCCCTAATGTAACGATGCAATTGAAATCCGAAATCCGAATAGTAATTTAAATGTTATTTTAATACAATATTTGTTTTTATTTCATTGAATAATCTGCAGTCATGGCTTTGATTTAGCAACACCATCGAATTATACTCTTGAAGATGAGAAGCGATCCAGAGGACCTCTTCCTGCCGTTCCTGAGGGATATGCTAGCTACGTTGATGGTGACCAGTCGGTCTATGTTGAACCATATCTGAAACAAAATGGAGATCCAATTCCAAGCTATGAAGTCTACGAAAAACCAGTTTGAAAAGATTACTATCAGTTTTAGGTTCGGTGTGAACCATAAATAGGGAAACTCCACTTTTGTTGATTGTCCTTCTTGTATACTTATGCTGTTATAATTTGTTGTTGTTTATTTGTCAACATTGTTTAGACATAGTTGGAGCATGCACATTTGCCTAATGTTTTGAGTATTAAATGTTTAATTGTTTTACATTTTTGATTAATATTTCTTATAATGCATGAAGTACGCAGTCATTCTCCTTTCTTCACTAATTAACATGTATACATATATATATGCAATATATGAAAATGGCATACCATTTCTCCCATCTCCTTTCTCATAATGCATTCATCATTGTTTTGGATACACCACTGAATATTATTCTAACATTACATACAATAAAATGTACGTTTTCAACGTATATGGTTCTTTCACAATTGTTCAAGTAAGAATATGAAAAACCACTATCTCTCGTGTATCCTATGTTTAATAGTGAGATAAGTTTAAGACGAGGTAAAACTGTTTCGTTGCATGTACAGTATGTAGGAGATATGTACATTAATATGAAAAGGGTATTTGTTCATAGTATTGTGATTACTTGTATGTCTTGAACATGTTCAGGTTATTATCAAAGTATACGATATTTTGTTATTTGATTGATTAAATATACATGGAATTCATTATTACCCAAATAGGTATCCTCAATGAAAAAAATAACACACTCACACACAAAATAAAAATACTTTTCCGTAGGTTTACTATATTTTTGTTGGTATACTTTGATCCCATTCCACACACACACAAAAATCATCTAGCTAAACAAATATGTATCTGTTACCCAAAATCAACTAAATGCATTTTTCGCAGCCCTTCTTAATATGATGCTTTTTTGTTAGTTTTTGTTACTCAAGATTAGATGATGTACTGGTTAAGTAAACGCTTTTGTTTAATATATTTAGAAAAAAAGCTTTGAAACGTCATATTCTCAAAAAACATATATCGGGACAAATAAATTATGTACATGCTTAATACAAATTACTAACGTCGTAAAAGTATAAATAATGTACTTGTTAACTTTATAAATGTGAACCCCTTCCTCGTTACAACGTATATTGCAAAGACTCTTAGTATTCCCTGTGTAGACATTTATGTTAATGTAACTCAATTAAACTTGAAGAAGAAAAAAAAAAGTGGAAACAAGTAGGTGACATATTTTCAAGAAATACATTTTGATATACAAATATGAACAGAATATAGATCAATATAAATACAACTTTATATCTATATATATGACCGTATATGTTCTATTAACAAAACATCTATATAAATATATGCACAAGCATGTGGTGATAAGTGTAATGATAATGGTAATTACAATAATAATAACAATATCAATGTCATTCTTTGTATAACGGTGTATTAAATGAAACGCATTAAGTTTTAGAAAAGGTTGAACAAACACTATTAAAGGTGATAAACAGTAATGAAATGGAATTAAAATAGAATTAGTTAAGTTTGAAGTGTATTATCCAAAGAAAAAGTACATCAATATAACAATCGAATATGACTGTTTAATGATGTAACGTAGTATTAACTTGAAATATTGTTAATAATAAACATATTAATAACACTAATAACAATAATAGTAATAATAGTAATAATAACACTAATGATAATAATAATCATCTTTTAATAATAATCATCTTTTAAAGTCCACTCCAAATTTTATTAAACCGAAAAATGGAAATTCTTTGTGCCCAATTGATCGTGAGCCCGGCAGCCACAGAGCAAAGCCAGATCGACATTGCTCTATCCCTTTATTGTTGAACGCCAAACAAGGTAGCAGCGACTCCCATCTTTTAGCGTATTTTGGTATGACGCGGCCGGGGTTCGAACCCACGACCTCCCGGTTGTGAGGCGGACCCTCTACTGACTGAGCCAACACACCGGTACACACCGGTACAAATAATAACAATAATAATGATAATTATAATGATAATAATGGTAATACTACCTCAACTTCTAAAAATAAAAATAAAAATAGTAATAACACAAGATCATTCAGCATGATGATAATACGATGTATAACACTCGATTCCAGTGCTTCTAAGAGCTTTGGACATGAATATTAAGTGATTTGTTTATTTGTCGATGTTTGTCATTCTATTTGTTACACCTGTGTATTATTATATATACTCAGACTTGCACTTCATATACCACAAAGGAAATGTTATATTATAAAGAAGAAAGGCAATCACTTATTGATATGTTGCTATGAATCTACAGAAGATGATATTAAAATAAATTACCTACACTAGCAGAAATGTGTTCATACGACTTTTATTTCCTGTGGTCGATTCCGTATGCAACCACCATAAATACGATCAGATAATGATTACCATTCGCACGTCAATAGTTTAATCGTTCTTTGCATTATCTGAGGCTTGAAGCTTAATAATACCCTAAAATTTATTTGACTGAGGTGGATAAAGAAGATATCACAGAAACTCATCATTGCTAGTCAGAGATATATCGAATTAAGAGGAAACGAATTAAACAGTGCGTATCACAGGTAAATGCAAGTTTGGAAGGTATGGTTAAAAACTTCATCATTTGCGACCATCAAATCTTTTTCCCGGTTGACAGTAACAAATATCCTGTGTTATAATACATTATGTAATGCTCTGATGTCACGGAGGACTTGGCTACTTAAATGCACCAACTTATTGTTGCAATGTTATCTGTTGTTTTCAGATCGATATAAGTACTGACAAATGGATTTGACTTGTGAGAGTTTCTCGTTAGCGCAAAATTGATACAAGGGAAATTTGACGCGGATTTTGTTGGTAAGAAACTTGATTCTCAGTCTTTCGTGGCAGCCGGGTTATGAATTGGACCGAATTTGATGGGATGTAAGTTACTACAAAAAAAGCAAGATCACAAAAGCTTATAGATTTGTTCTTCTTTCTTTAGACGCTTAGGATTTGCCTTTCACCAAAGCCGCTCTTTTGAATAAAAAACCAAGATAGAAATCTGTTTCAGATGCCACAAACTATGTGAGGTGTACCGTGTATGACTAAAGTAAGCAAAAATGTGATAGTATTTGATATGTGTTTGTAATACCTACATCATGGCCACACTCCTTCTCTCTGTCTTTCTCTCTCTCTCTATCTATCTCGATATATGTCTATAATAATGAAAATATTACACATGTTTGTCTATTAAAATCAGGGAACAAATCTTGTTTTAAACTACCTCTTTATCTAATTGATAATACTATCCAATAGACCCGGAGCGTTTGGTTTTAATGAATCGTACTTCATTAGCTGTTATTTGATGATTTTCATTTCCTATGAGCTGTTTTGAAGCGGGTCTGCACTACATGTAGCTACTTGCGCCCTCTATATAGCCAACACTGCCTAAGTGGTACCCATAAGTCCCCACGGTCACCTTTTTCTTACGTTAATTGAGAGCTGATTCGATGAGATAACCACCTGTCAGTGACCACGCAGGGAGGTCTTATCCATCCTGGCAAAACTAGTCCAGATATGCTTTAAAATGTAAGCTCTCCTATTTTACATCTGTCCACCCATGTTTTTAGGAAATTATTACAGCTCATTAAGAGATCAAGATCTTGCTTCTTATTATCATAAATTAATACTTGGCAAGTGAAAACTAATAGAAGATCTAACAGGGTGCTTGTGGAGTGCGTTTATCTGACCTGTTTGGAAAACCTTATATCTCAGCAAAATGGTACTATCAAGTTCGCGAACGACCAAAGAGGCCAGGTAAGTAACGTTGGTTTCCCAATTTTAAAAACTTTCCAGTGGTTCATGGTAACAACAATGTCGGTATCACTTGTTGTCTTTTAAATGGGCTGTCTCGCTCCTCAGAGTCTTTAACGCAGTGCGATAGCAGATTCCGTGATGAGGAGGGTAGGACACTTTGTCATGGTCTACGTCTGTTTTGGCAAACTATCAAACGGGAATGCGGCTCACAGATGTGCCTGATCAATACTCGGTGTGCATACATGATTTTTATAATGACAGTCATCATTATTTGCAAAGATTAATTGATAAACCAACACCATTAAATTCGTAATGCACAGACAGTGCATTATATTATAACAATGTAGCTAAACACTAAAAAGGCCGGGCTATTTGAGGTCTTAATACGGCCAGGGGTGGGGGGGGGGGCATTATTGCCCCCCTAAGATCTCGGCTGTGAAACTGCCGATTGCCGCGAAAATTTACATGCACATCAAGTGAAGTGTATAAAATACGATAGTAATTTAATTTTTTTTTAAAATCTGCTCATTTGCATATTTATGGTAAATTATGCAAATAAGGTCCAACAAATTCAAATCTTTACCCATTAATCATATATTCTTCATATTTAAGCTTTCTTTTCCACTACATGTATTTGTTAGACCATTTGGAATAATAATAATACGAAATTTTCTTTGGAAGAGCCAGGTTATTCCTTATGTTATCTCTTGTTTTGATAATTTATTATGTATTTCATTGTTGTTTTTTTACTTATGTATTTTATTTTTTTGTTGTTTTATTTAATTGTTAACTATAATTCAACTATTTTGACCCCCAAAACAAACACCTAAACTTATAACAAGACCAAATAACCAATGTTATATACCTCACTTTAGAAATCTAGCCATCTGATTGGTCGAAGTTGGAGTCGTGATTTCAAGCCATGCCCCACTCACACCCATTCACAGGGAATAGCTAGAGCCCACAGGGAATAGTTAAAAGTTTCTACCCTCATCCTGATTCTCCTGCGATCCCCATTGGCTTACTTAGTTTGTGCAGAGCGCGCGCGGCATTCCATACATTTTTTGTGCCGCGATTAATTTGGTTGCTATACAGTACAGCGCAGACGACCGCCGATCTCGATTGTAGCTAGGCCTAGATCTACATGTAATGACGAGATGACGCCCTTTGGAAATATAGAGATAAACCTGCTCTTTCATATGACACCTCATTTTTGGAGTATCACCTTCAGGATCACAAGCAATGAAGGTTTGAATCTTGATTTTTAATTTATTAGTTTGACCAATTTGGCATGATCGCGCTATGCACGTAAACTGCATAGGCTTATAATGCGTACAATCTCAATGGGCCAACTGAGCTACCTCGTACCTGCAATTGCAACAGTGCAAGTTTATCAACACAGATTTGATTACCATGATTGACCTTGTATTCTATGACCCTGTTTTCAGTATATAAAAGTTATAATGACTGCTCTCGGGGAGGTTACATCGTGCTATCACCCCTCGGCACGCCTTGGGGTGATAGCACGATGTAACCTCCCCTTGAGCAATAAAACAACTATGCCTCTCATAGCAGTCATTATTACTATATTATATCTTTTTTTAGGAAAATGATATTTCCTTATGTTTTGTAGACAAATCACGAAAATGAGCGATTATCGGGCCGACATGTGCAAACAAAAGGTCACGTGAGTTTGTAACGGTTGGTCTGATTTTCAAAAAAAAATGTTTTAAAAGATGCGCAAGACTCGTAAGAAAAAAGTCATGAAGCGGCGCACAGTGGGCCAGAGAGGAACAAAAGTGCGCCAAAACTCATTTTTGGTGATTTTTTTCTTTTTCTTGCCCAGTTGAAAGATAATACATTGAAGAATACCTCAGTAAAATATTTAATTCCGGTATGTACACTAAGTGTATAAATTTACTCCTTCAAACTACAAAATCTTACATATTCACAGTTTTAGTGCAAAAGTTACTAAGTTTATAAATCTTTCAATTTAACATGATTTTTTAAATTATTGATGTGGCGGGGCGTCATCCGTATGCGTTCCCGAACAATCAGAAAAATCACGGAAGGGGGGCATAATGGCCCCCCGGCCTTATTAGGGTAAAGTGGGAGAAGTTTGAGATGCTATGGAACAATTTAGGCGTTTTATCCAATATTTTCATAATATGTGTTTAGTTTCCACTCATATTAAAAAGAAACAAACTTATAGATACAAAAAGAGTAACAAATAACCCTGACTAGTGCCCCATGATAGCAAGAAAAAAAAACTAGTTACTGTCTCAATAAATAATCAATAAATGAAACATATATCTTAATTTCATGACTTTGTTCTCCAAATTTGACAAATCATATTTACTTTTTAACCATTAAAGAAAAGTATCATGACGCACTTACTTATTTTGTTACTTTAAAGCTTTTAAAAGGACCTGGAAAAAATTCAGTTTGGATTTGGGAATATGGCTATCTTGTGTCATCACATAGTCTTAGAGAGCTCAAGTAGTGTAATGTATTTAAAATAAAACTGCACGTTCAGTATGATATTAGTTGTGAGTTGTCCTTTCCGGTGTAAAAATAAGTTTGATGTTTTTTTCTTATTATTCAAATAGTGTCAGCTACCACAAACCAGGTAAGGTGTTTTTAAAGAAAAAAGAGGAAAAGGGTGATTATAGATTGATATATCCGATTGGTAGTGTTTTTTACATCAATATTTGGTCATATAACTATTTTCACTGCATTAGTTTTAGTTTATTGTCAGGTAGCGTACACATATTTGGGGAGGTCTCACAGTCCCCTATTATACCAAAACAGTCTTGCGTGTTTTTTGTTAACCTGACATTCGTATACTATACCGACATTGCTTTTATCAAAACTATACAGTAAAATATTTCTTAATAATAGTATGAAGCCAAATAAGTTGCAACTATTTAATATGCTAGCATCATCCGATTCATGAGCTCAAGAAATCGGTGGGGGTCGATTTAGCCCCCGCCCAATGATAATATTGATGTGCAAATATAGGATACACTCTCAATTCGCATGCATACCGGGATTGGTGGGTGGGGGATAACATTGCAGCATTGCGTTCCCCGAATAACCTCATATTCGTGTCATATTTAAATTAAGGACAATACCATCTCAATATTACAAATAATTATGAGAATGCAATTTACCAATTATGCAAGATATTCTTTGAAAAATCCAGGGGCTAGGATGCATTATATTTTGACGGAAATATTTTGTTTATTTTCTTTGAATATTCATGTAAGGATATTTCTGTTTAAGTTATGCTATATGCATTATTTCTCTGTTATTTTCCAAATATTTTAATGATATTCCCATAATTCTATTGTACATCCAAAGTTCAAATAATAATAATTATATTTGCTTACATAGCGCCTAACACTTACTTTATCAGAAGTCTCTAAGCGCTCTACAATAATGCAGCATAATTACCCTGATGTTATTTTTGTTTTCTTCTCCATAGTCTTGATTAACATGGTAAATGTCCATGTTTAAACTCCATATAATCGAACTGCATGACCAGACATTTTGATCATTAAATTAAGCTGGGCAGGTGCACCCATCCCACATAATTTATACGGCAATGTATATATGTATATATATATAACGCTATTAAACGAAACAAACACTTTAGTAGCACCAGTTTCAGGATATTGGATGGAATATTAAACAATATGCTTAAACAGCATGCGAAGACCCTAACTCCTCCCCCATTTTGTTAGCATCTGCTGGTAAACATATTCCATGAATTATGATTTTATAAACCATTAAACATAAGGTTGAGTTCTGGTATTGGTGAACAAAACATTGAAACACATTTTTCGAACCACTGTATGAGCCTTCTACATATATTTACAGTTCTGTGGTCACAGGCCACTGGCTTTATCGGGCAGGTAGTTCCATTATGTGAATCAGTAAATTTCGACAAAAATATACAACCAATCAAACAAATTTAATACCAGAAGATTATGGAAGCTTAAAAGTGCCACCCAGATGTTGAGATAATTATCTTCGGAAGTCGACATCTTGCTAGCGAAAAGATCAGATGACGAGATCTCGGATCTCATCATGTCGACATCCTGTAGGAGAGATGATCAGATGACAAGATCCCGGATCTCATCATGTCGACATCTTTTAGAAGAGATGATCAGATGACAAGATCCCGGATGTCATCATGTCGACATCCTGTAGAAGAGATGATCAGATGACAAGATCCTGGATCTCATCATGTCGACATCTTTTAGAATAGATGATCAGATGACAAGATCCCGGATCTCATCATGTCGACATCTTTTAGAATAGATGATCAGATGAGAAGATCCCGGATCTCATCATGTCGACATCCTGTAGAAGAGATGATCAGATGACAAGATCCTGGATCTCATCATGTCGACATCTTTTAGAATAGATGATCAGATGACAAGATCCCGGATCTCATCATGTCGACATCTTTTAGAATAGATGATCAGATGACAAGATCCCGGATCTCATCATGTCGACATCCTTTAGAAGAGATGATCAGATGACAAGATCCCGGATCTCATCATGTTGACATCCTTTAGAAGAGATGATCAGATGACAAGATCCCGGATCTCATCATGTTGACATCTGAAGAGATGATCAGATGACGAGATCCCACATCTCATCATGTCGACATCCTTAAGAAGAGATGATCAGAACTGATGACGAAATCCTTGACTAATCCCCCTAAACTAATTTTCTTACACCATGCATTGCGAACTTAATGCGGCGCTAAATTATGGAACGCCAGGCTGGACACAATTCGTCACCGACGGTACATGGTACGTACGCCAATTGATGTGTCCAGATAGCGGAAAATTATGGAAGCTTAAAAGTGCCACCCAGATGTTGAGATAACTATCTTCGGAAGTCGACATCTTGCTAGCGAAAAGATCAGATGACGAGATCCCGGATATCATCATGTCGACTTCTTTTAGAAGAGATGATCAGATGACAAGATCCCGGATCTCATCATGTCGACACCCTGTAGAAGAGATGATCAGATGACAAGATCCTGGATCTCATCATGTCGACATCTTTTAGAATAGATGATCAGATGACAAGATCCCGGATCTCGTCATGTCGATATCTTTTAGAACAGATGATCAGATGAGAAGATCCCGAATCTCATCATGTCGACATCCTGTAGAAGAGATGATCAGATGACAAGATCCTGGATCTCATCATGTCGACATCTTTTAGAATAGATGATCAGATGACAAGATCCCGGATCTCATCATGTCGATATCTTTAGAATAGATGATCAGATGACAAGATCCCGGATCTCATCATGTCGACATCCTTTAGAAGAGATGATCAGATGACAAGATCCCGGATCTCATCATGTTGACATCCTTTAGAAGAGATGATCAGATGACAAGATCCCGGATCTCATCATGTCGACATCTCTTAGAATAGATGATTAGATGACAAGATCCCGGATCTCATCATGTCGACATCCTTTAAAAGAGATGATCAGATGACAAGATCCCGGATCTCATCATGTTGACATCCTTCAGAAGAGATGATCAGATGACAAGATCCCGGATCTCATCATGTTGACATCTGAAGAGATGATCAGATGACGAGATCCCACATCTCATCACGTCGACATCCTTAAGAAGAGATGATCAGAACTGATGACGAAATCCTTGACTAATCCCCCTAAACTAATTTTCTTACACCATGCATTGCGAACTTAATGCGGCGCTAAATTATGGAACGCCAGGCTGGACACAATTCGTCACCGACGGTACATGGTACGTACGCCAATTGATGTGTCCAGATAGCGGAAAATAGTGTGATTATGTTGAAAGAATAAAAGAAGAAGGAGGAGGAGGAGGAAGAGGAGAAGAAGAAAAAGAACAATAAAAAAACAAGACGAACAAGAGGAAGCAGGCGCGGTTCTACGGGTGGGCTATGAGGACTCAAGCCCCAAAAAAGACCACAAATCCTATATATGTCGTTAAGTGCTCTTGAAAACTTTAACGATTCAAATTCGAAAATTTTCTCGCTCAGTTGTTACATGTTCCTCGCAAAATAATATCTAAACTTAAAATACATTAATGCTCTAATGATGTGCGACTATAGTAAGCCAATGATTTCCCTGTACGTACAATACAGTAAACTACTGTGCACACACCCTGTTAAATATAATTGAGTGTCAGCAATAAATAAGGAGCGAGAAACAATTTCTTTTTTCAAAGTAGCCCTCCCCCTCCCCCGTCCCCGAAAATCAAAATAGGCCTGCCAATGTAAAATAGAAGAATAAACCCTGAATTTTTCAATTTTGGTCAAAAGCGCTCTGAATCCTTTCCATTCTTTAGTAGTTTCCCTGTTGAGAAATGGGAATTCTCACGGCTCGGTCGCTATTATGCTCTCTGACCTACTAGTAGAGTGAAGTGCCCGGGGGGCATGTCCCATTGAGACCTGTAGGCCTACAGCATGCGCGAAAATCACTTTCTGAAAAGCACCCCAAACGGGATATCAGGAGCGGTAGTTTTGTTCATCTCTTCAAAAGGATGTCGACATGATGAGATCCGGGATCTTGTCATCTGATCATCTCTTCAAAAGGATGTCGACATGATGAGATCCGAGATCTTGTCATCTGATCATCTCTTCTAAAGGATGTCGACATGATGAGGTCTGGGATCTTGTCATCTGATCATCTCTTCTAATGGATGTCGACATGATGAGATCCGGGATCTTGTCATCTGATCATCTCTTCAAAAGGATGTCAACATGATGAGATCCGGGATCTTTTCAACTGATCATCTCTTCTGAAGGATGTCGACATGATGAGATTCGGGATCTTGTCATCTGATCATCTCTTCAAAAGGATGTCGACATGATGAGATCCATGATCTTGTTATCTGATCATCTCTTCTAAAAGATGTCGACATGATGAGATCCGGGATCTTGTCATCTGATCATTTCTTCTACAGGATGTCGACATGATGAGATCCGGGATCTTGTCATCTGATCATCTCTTCTAAATGATGTCGACCTGATGAGATCCGGGATCTTGTCATCTGATCATCTCTTCTAAATGATGTCGACATGACGAGATCCGTGATCTTGTCATCTGATCATCTGTTCTAAAAGATGGCGACATGATGAGATCTGGGATCTTGTCATCTGATCATTTCTTCTACAGGATGTCGACATGATGAGATCCGGGATCTTGTCATCTGATCATTTCTTCTACAGGATGTCGACATGATGAGATCCGAGATCTCGTCATCTGATCTTTTCGCTAGCAAGATGTCGACTTCCGAAGATAATTATCTCAACATCTGGGTGGCACTTTTAAGCTTCCATAGAAAATAGTGTGATTATGTTCTGATCATCTCTTCTAAAGGATGTCGACATGATGAGATCTGGGATCTTGTCATCTGATCATCTCTTCTAATGGATGTCGACATGATGAGATCCGGGATCTTGTCATCTGATCATCTCTTCAAAAGGATGTCAACATGATGAGATCCGGGATCTTTTCAACTGATCATCTCTTCTGAAGGATGTCGACATGATGAGATTCGGGATCTTGTCATCTGATCATCTCTTCAAAAGGATGTCGACATGATGAGATCCAGGATCTTGTTATCTGATCATCTCTAAAAGATGTCGACATGATGAGATCCGGGATCTTGTCATCTGATCATTTCTTCTACAGGATGTCGACATGATGAGATCCGGGATCTTGTCATCTGATCATCTCTTCTAAATGATGTCGACATGATGAGATCCGGGATCTTGTCATCTGATCATCTATTCTAAATGATGTCGACATGATGAGATCCGTGATCATGTCATCTGATCATCTCTTCTAAAAGATGTCGACATGATGAGATCTGGGATCTTGTCATCTGATCATTTCTTCTACAGGATGTCGACATGATGAGATCCGGGATCTTGTCATCTGATCATCTCTTCTACAGGATGTCGACATGATGAGATCCGAGATCTCGTCATCTGATCTTTTCGTTAGCAAGATGTCGACTTCCGAAGATAATTATCTCAACATCTGGGTGGCACTTTTAAGCTTCCATAGAAGATAGCTAACGATTAGTATATTCATTAGCCGCTCACCCCAAAACCGCCTGACCCCAATGGAACGAGTAAGGACTTGCGAGAGTGGCTGAAGTGCAATTGAAACTCGCTATTTTGCTCATCTCCAACGTAAAAAGAGACGATATTGTGCTGGATTACTATGTTGTTGTTTTTCCGACAAAAGTACAGAGAAAGTGCATATTATTTGTTTATATTATACTTTTTGAAAGGTTACCAAAGTGATTTCCTGGCGCCCCAATGCTGGAAAGAAACGCACTTTTTTGAAAACTTCACCTTTTCTGTTAATGCTAATTTGTCCTATGCACGCAAGTCAGATTGAGCGGATTATACAACCTTTTTCATATGCGAACAGGTATGCAAGCTCCCTAGCTAGGAGGTTGAAGGGTAGCCACATAGAGCACCCGGAAATAGTACATACCTCTCGCGAGCTTTTTCGTCCGGACGGGGTATATCTTTCAGATGCTGGGGCATATATCTTAATCCTGGACATCGCTTAGAGGTTCAGAAGTACATTTAAGTAGTGGTCAAGTAGTGGTCACGCCCACCCCATGCAGATTGGCACGGAAGGGTGCCAGTTAATGGGTTTTAACAAGTAGTTGCCCTTTGTATTTATGTACGTCCATTTGATGTTTAATGTGTCTTACCTTCAGTTGTTAAATATAGATGTTTTAATGTCTGTAAGTTTTTACCCTGTGAATGAGCAGAGAATTAACAGCGTCAAAGATAGTACATAAAAGTATATATCCAAGAACAAGGGTGGAAATAGGGGTTCTATTAGCCTAGAGCCCTTGTGAGTTTCACCGCTAGAAGGCTTTGTTAATATATGTTATGCATCGGGCATGATGAGAGTTATCGAGGACGCGTTTGCGTCATAGTCTCCCAACAATGTTTATACTTATTGGGAGTGATCTCAGTTTAGGGTTGGTATTGGTGACGGTTATAAAGTAAAGTTTATAACATTATGGAGAAATGCAAGTTTAGGGAGATCTATTTCGGGAGCCCGGTTAGGTAATACAGCATGACAGGATGTCGCATTTCGATAGGTTAATGTAAGTTTACGGCGTTCCAGTTGATTGCGCCTAGACGTCTGTTATGAAAAAAAAATGCAAGGGTCGCCTGCGGTACCCGGATATATGGTTTCTATAGTGTTTATACATTTGTGCTTGGTAATTAGTTGGCTTCAATCATTGATGAAAATTTTCATCACGAGCTGAAATTCCAGTGAAACCGCGTTCTTTGGCGGCGAGCTATTTAATTTGCTCTTTGGCGGAATTTTTCGATTTGGCCCTTTATCACGCTTACATATATGAGCAATAAATTACAATACCATTCGTAAGACAAGTAATTTCAGGAGCCTTGCGCGATTTTAAATGCGAAAGGTATACCTGGAGAGAAGTGATGGTGCCCAGTTGGAAACACTTTCGCTGGAATCGTTAATGAGAGCTGGGAATGGGTGACGCATCCCGGTTACATAAACAACTTCCCTCTCTGTTCGGGCATTCCTGGCGGCTAGCAAGGGGTGGGGGCTCGTGGCAATGCAGAGGGGACATTCG
This sequence comes from Mesocentrotus franciscanus, assembly GCA_037976565.1. Lineage (NCBI taxonomy): Eukaryota > Metazoa > Echinodermata > Echinoidea > Camarodonta > Strongylocentrotidae > Mesocentrotus > Mesocentrotus franciscanus. The sequence goes on along the minus strand of CP137681.1, from coordinate 8,396,526 downwards.
TTTACGAGAAGGGGTTTCTAGCCGTGGGTTTAACCCTTCTCTGGCTACACGCTGGGATTTCACATATTTAGATTTTGAGGTTTATGTATTGGGTGCACAATACATTTATTCACATGTTTCCTTGTTTTTCAGCTTAGATTCTAACACTAGTTCTGTAATTGGATTGGATACTCAAATCTGTGTGTAATACAATTATAATATTGGTGTGAATTATTGTACCGCCGTGGTAAAATGATATATGTATAAATGACAGTAACCAATTGTAACATATATTCGGATGAACACAAGTGATTAATTTTAGGTCATGTGTAAAACATGCTTTATTATTCGTATTGAATGCCAAGTTTTCCATTCCTTGGCTATGAGATGACAATACATAACATCTCCATTTTCCTGTTTATTTAATTATTTTCATTTATTTATTTTAGATGAAAGGTTGGCACATAAACAACCGCATAAGTATAATACTTGGTTTTCAACTGAGTTATTACTGAGTCCAATTCATGAGTAAGTTCTCTTCTGGCGTATAAATCCACGCTCTGTATTGTCTGGTAGAGGTACGAGTTGAGTGCATGCTTTGTACGATTTTAAATATTTAACTCAAACTAATATCATGCTTTAAAAGGAGTCTACACTACCAACGTTATCATACTATAACAAAAGGGGAGAGGTTGCAAGCACTTCACTCTATTCCCTAAATCTTTACCATTCATTTTCTTACTGAAGCGGTTCTTCCTTGTTGTTGAGGTTCATTTATTAACGCTTATTTTTTCGCGTAGCTAAGATAGTCCAGTAGACGGTATCATATACAATGTACATGACCTGGAAAGGTTGATAAGTACAAGTTTTTTTGTTGATTTGTGTTCTAGATGGGTATTGAAGTAAATTCAGCTTGGTTGCCAGCTTGGCAACCTTGTGCAATTTTTCTTATAGCCTAATAAGCATAATCATCTAATTAGCTTTAATGTGCAATATGTAATAATATTGCTAATCTTAATCCAGGAAGCCTGAAGCCATGTATAATACAGCTTTTCAAGGGTTTTCTACGACGAGGAATTCACGTATGACACCAGTTTTTATTTTAAAGGAATGCAATTGTCATAAATAGCATAATTTGTATAATGAGTTTATTCGCATATGTACAATATATGGACTTCATTGTCGTTGTTTATCTATAAAGTCTAAAAATGGTGCAATGCAACATTGTAAACCACGTTTTCATTCATGTTATTACATTTATTTATTGATTGTTTTTATAACGGAACATTATATTCCAATCATCATACTAAAGAACACCGTTTTATTTGTGTGTCAAGTCTATTAAAATGCTGTCCAATACCATTTTGCAATACCATTTTGAACAACAACTTTGTTAAAATGGACACTTACCAACAGAATAAGACTACAATTCTTTTTTCGGGGGATGGCGGGAGGGTTGAGGTGGGATATACAAACAAATGTATCATTTTATGTAATGCTAGCTGTAAAATGAATTTTTTTGAAATTCAGTATTTTTGCTTGCCCAAGTTTTTTTCCTTTAATTGCCATATGATCATATTATATGTTATCATATCATTTTGGACCCCTAAGTAGAACAGTTGCACTGTACTGGCACAACCAGACACACCACCAGAGGTGAAAAGGGGAAGGGGCACTTTTACAAAGTAATATGGGCACTTTTCCTATTTAAAAAGGGGCACTTCTTACAAAGTTAAAAGGGGCACTTTTCCTGTGTAAAAAGGGTCGTTTCTTACAAAGTTAAAGGGGCACTTTTCCTGTGTAAAAAGGGGCACTTTTGGAATACTCGAAAAAGTGGGGGAACTGTGCCCCCCCCCCCTCCCTGGAGGGCCGCCTCTGACTATAGATACTGGTCGTTGTTTTGGGCTACGTATAATTACATGAAGCCGTAAAACATGTGTAAACAGCTTGGATTCAGAAAGCTTAACTGCGAGAAGTCTATGAACATTGTAGCAATGTCGGTGTGACTACATGTACAGTTGCGCTAATGGTATTGCGGACCATCGAATCTGCATGTATGCTTTGACTGCAAGCACATAAAAAGCATTCGTCGGATGCAACAAACCAGGTGAGGCATTTCACTAGGACATAAATGTGCGAACAATGCAAATCACGATAGATAGTATAGACTTACTTTCAGCCAGTTTTAAAAGGGATAACTCCACGGTAGTTGAGCATAATTATTCGTTTTTTTTTTCTAACGCAGGGAAAGGGACTCGCTTACAGAAAAAACAAGATGAAGTAATACAAATACATAAAGTTTGTCCTATTGGTCCTATGCTAAGCTATTATTTCGCGAGTCTTAACTTATTTATTACCTTGATTTAATCCCCCAAACCATGTGTTTGTGTAGTGGTTGAGTTTACTTGTATATTATGTCTCCATTTCCGTTATTCTGCAGCTAACAAGTAACATGTTATTATTACTGACATTGATTGAATTATATTCATTTATAGTGCATTTCGGCATTAATGGTGAAAATGGTTTTCTTTGGTGAAAATCATTAATAGTTGTGTCAACAATTGTATGTTCATTAATCTCTTCACTCTTTACTTTGACAACATCCAGTAATAGTTGCAGATCTTCTTCACACTCTGCACAAAACTGCACAAAACGAAATGGCTGATATTATTTGTATTTTAACTTTCATACCATATCAAAAAAATGTATCTTTCTGATCCAAGAAATATTTGTCTTTTTTCATATTTTTCTTTTAAAAGGCGGGCAACTTTCCTCCCATATCCAAACCAAACCCTTTTACTACAAATTCAATGACACAAATATAAAAATGTATACAAACTAACAACAACACACTCATGATAATGTAAGCCCTGTGAAATATATTAGTTGTTGGGAAGTTAGAATTTGTAGGGGATGATATTTTTCTTGAAATCCTTGGATTTCTGGCCTTGAATTCTAAAAGTGAACGTCAAGGATAAAGCATAAAACATTGGACACATGTTAGTTAAGTATGTATAATCATGTAACCTACCATGGTCCATGTTTTAATACATTACCTATAATAGTAAACGTGGTAACATGACAAAGATAACTCAAGGCTTTTTAAGATCTATTTATACGAGAAATAGGCTATATCAGATTTATTTATGTGACTCAAACATGAGATAGATACCAAAAACACCGGAATAAATTAAGGAACGTTATTCGAACTTCTCGTAAATATGCAATATTCAGAAAAATTACTTAAAGAAAAATCCAAAATAAGATTAATTTGGGGAATTATAAATAAAATCATTGGAAAGAAAAGGCAACATTTACCAAAGGAATTTTTTTAAATGAACGATATTATTATTATTGATAATAAGAAATGTTAAAGATAAAATTTGAAAAAAAAAAAATTAAAACACTCGCTCTCTGTTTTGGTTTTGCTGGCCATTGTGACGCAACAATAAGCTTGTTTACATGATGTCAAGAACTTGGCGCGTCTTGACAAGGCGCGCTTTTGTGGCGGGTTTCCGAATGTGCGCCATTTTGCCCACGGAACGCCAAACACGCGATTGTGGGACCGTGTGCACGTGGAAATTGTGTCATTATGTCCGTGGCTTATAATGTTGCAAGGCCAAGGGGAGGGCCTGTCAACGGAGGTCGGATCCTCCAATATTGTTAACCTTAACAATACAGCGAATTGTGACGATAATTCTAATGCTAGACCTAGATTTACTCTTGATCTAAGATTAAAGCCTGGAGAGCAACTAATGATTGTGGAATGGGTGAATTTATTATTAAATCTCACAATAGGGACCTGTGTATGTTTAATGTCTAGGTCACATTTGCCGCGGTGGCCGTGGAGTCTACAATATCTACGGCCAATAACAATTATAGGGCGGGCGCAGCATTCCCACGGTCACTTACTGTAGCGATCACGGCATATTTTGAATTTGTGGATTCAATTGTGATGTGTGGATTTGTAGATTGTGTAGTAAAGACGCACGGTCGCCTTAGGCCGTCCCTGCGGCGGACGTAGGTGTTTGACAAATACCAATGCAGTCGCAAGGTAGCCGCAAGACCACCGTACGCCCTATGTATTGTCTCCGTGGGACCGCTCTACGGCATGGGTACGGTGTGTCTAATTGTCTGATTGCGACGGTGAACCTAGAAATGAGAAAGAAAAAAATAACTCCGCGCTAAAATCCCACGGCGACCGGTACGGCATGTAACGATATGGATACGCCATAGGGTGACCATAAGACCACCGCAGATTCTCCACCGCAGATCCTCTGCGACCGCCGCAGGTATCTCTCGATTTTGGGGGCACACGGCGGCCATATCCTACCCGTAGAGCAAAAGGAGAATGAAAGACAACAAATAATAATTGTGAATTTGAAAAATATAATATCAGTCGTTAAATTATTAAAGGTCATTTTATCACGATCCTTCTGTTACTGGGTGCTGCCATTTTTGTTGTCCTCGCTGGAGATTGTGACGTAGATGTGCTATGGATGTATGATTGGCCAGCTATATCAATCATACTTATAAGTATAATTGCATGGTTTATAAAAGCTTCAAAAAAATACAAATATTTTATTTTTAATTGAAAACATTAATATAAATTATAAATAAATTACATTTTTCATATTGTCACGCAGTTTAGTTAAGATAATTGATGTTATATTATGTATATGTTATTCCATGCTTTAGTCTACTTTAAAACAATTCATGATTATTGTACTATACTAGTCAATGTAAAAGAAGTCTTGCTATCGCTATTGCAAATTACAAATTCAGCTAGCCCGATCTCAATTGCTTGGCATACAGCGGAGTTCTTTCTTCACTCATCTTGCTTTGTTTTCCTGACTTTCACAGAGTCAGCCCTTTCAATTCTATGCTCTCCTCACTTTGACCTTGCATTCACTCTCAGAACTTTCGTTCTGTCTCTTCTCACGTTGAATTTGCCTTGACTTTCAGAGCTCTCGTTCTTTCATTTAAACCTTGCACTGTCCTTCAGCCCTTTCAGCTTGCTTCTTATCTTGACTTTCTCCTATCCTTGTGTCTTCGTTCTTAATATGACTCTGAGCTCTCTGCTTATGTGCTCAATGACGCCCTTCTCCCTGTATACTCCGCAGCGCGACAAGTGTCTTCCTTGTGACATACATGACTGATCTCTCTCTCTATCTCCCTCGAACCGAGGAGGCTTGTTCGGAAGGGGTATATAAAACATACTTCATAGACTTCACAGACTTATCTTAGACAGTTAGGAGTGAAGAATCTAGCAGTTAAGAGTGAGACTTGTGAGCTTGTGAGCTCGAGGGTTAATGGGGTCAGTTGTGTGACAAGCCTGTCATAAAAGTGTTTGAAGAGAGAGCAATCAAAGAAAGGGATAGAGAGCCAACCAGTTCGGAAATGGTCTTCAGTCATGTTAGTAAGGAATAACGCCTGTTCCACTATTTTGCCTCTCTGATTTGCAAGACATTCTCTCTCATCCATCCTTGTAAATATGTTTGAGTTTGTGGTATAATAAATTGGTCAACTATAATTCCTGCCTCACGTGCGTTTATTCGTCCTGACTGCCGCTATCCCAGACAACTAAACTTCAACATATAGCGGGGTTTTATTTGGGGACTTTCACAGAATAAGGAATATATTCTGCCCCATTATTGACAAATATAAGTTGCCGTTACAATATTAAGGCAGTAGAAAAATAAATATCGCCATTTAATGGGAGCCGATTCATACATTTTCAAATTGGATGGCAGGGATTCGGGCGTACACGTGGAAGCTTGATCAGAGCACAAACGCACGCGAATGTTAGTCTTGGATATTATACATTTCTGAAACCGTTATTAGCAAGAAATTATTTCACCATTCGTAAGACAAGTCATTTCAGGAACCTCGCTCAATTTTAGATGCAGGGAGGTATACCTGGAGGGAAGTGATGGGGCCCGGTTGGGAACACTTTTGCTGGAATCGTTGATGAGACCTGGGAATGGGTGGTGCACCTGGGTTACATGTCAAAAAAACTTCCCTGTCTGAACGGGCAATCCTGACGGCTAGCAAGGGGGGCTCGTGACAATGCAGAGGGGACATTCGTTTACGGGAAGGGATTTCAAGCCGTGGGTTAAACCCTTTTTTGGCTACACGCTTGGATTTAACATATTTAGATTGTAAGGTTTATGTATGGGGCGCAGATTACATTTATTCACATGATTCCTCATTTTCCAGCCTAGATTCCAGCACTAGTTCTGTAATTGGGTTGGATACTCAAATCTGTGTTTAAAACATTTTTAATATTGGCGTGAAGTCATATACCGCCATGGTAAAAAAGGATACGTGTAGATGGTTTGCCGATTTCTCTATGATCAACCGTGAAAAATGAATAATGATAAAGAGGGCTATTTGAGGTCATACTACGGCGGGGGACATTATGGCCTCCCCTAAGCATGTCAAGTAAGGTTGTATTGAATACTATAGTATTTTCAATTTCGGGGGGAAAATTTACTCATTTGCATATTTATGGTAAATTATTCAAATAAGGTCAAACAAATTTACATTTTTCCCCTTAAATCATATATTCTTCATATTTAAGCTTTTTTTTCCCACTACATATTTTTGTTAGAACGTTTGGAATAATAATACGACAAAATTTTTTGGAAGAGCCATGTTATTCCTCATGTTTGATGTTTTGATAATTTATTATGTATTTCATTGTTTTTTACCCTATGTATTTTATTGTTTTTGTTGTTTTATTTCATTTCTAACTATAATTCAACTATTTTGACCCCCAAAACAAACACCTTAACTTTAAACAAGACCAAATAACGAATGTTTTATCTCTTTTTAGGAAAAATTATATTTCCACATGTTTTGTACAGAAATCACGAAAATGAGCGATTTTCTGGCCGACATGTAAAGACAAAAGGTCACGTGACTTTGTAACGGTAGGTCCAATTGTTTTAAAAGATGCGCAAGACTCGAAAGAAAAAAGTCATGAAGCGGCGGGGCGTCATCTGTATGCGTTCCCGAACAATCAGAAAATTCACGGAGGGGGGACATAATGGCCCCAGCCATATTAGAGTTTAAATGTATGATAACATATATCATGCAAAGGCCAATACAAAACAAAAGTATTGGGGACTTGTTGTGGATTACTAAAAAGCGTTTGATAGGAGAAAAAAAAAACGTATTTTGCTTTAAAAACTTCAAATTTATTAGATTTCGAGGAGTTGCTCTGTCATGGTTTTTGTTTCGTCTGCGTAGCCAAAAAAACGAGACATATGCGCCGCTTTTCCGGTGGCGGCGGCGCACAGTCGGCCAGGGATGAACCAAAGTGCGCCAACACTCTTTTTTTGGTGATTTATTTTTGTTTCTTGTTTTTTTTCCTTGCCCAGTTAAAAGATAATACATTAAAGAATACCTCAGTAAAATATTTAATTACGGTATGCACAATAAGGGTATAAATTTACTCCTTCAAACAGCAAAATCTTACATATTCACAGTTTTAGTGCAAAAGGCGACTTATTTTATAAATCTGTCAATTTAACATTGAGTTTAGAAGCTATTGATATGAAATTACACTCACAAATTCCTGATACTTTAGAGAATTTCATTTTGGGGGCCTAATAATGGGCCACTCTGCCTATAAATAATGTCCCATCCTCAATTCTTCATAATATCGAATTGCGTAATGCAGGCGAGACCGCCAAGGGCGTTTCCCTTGTTAAGATTATTTTATTTTTCCGGCAACAGTATAAGTTGCATACTGTTGTTTTCTTCTTCATCGGAATATATTTCTATTCAATGCCAAGTCCCACAAAGTTAAAAACTAGGCCCACTTCTTTTCTTATTGTTTATTAATGATATAACCAATGTATCATCCCTGTTATCGTTTGTACTTTTTGCTGACTAAACTATTACGTTTTCCCTATCATCTTCTACTCTAGAATCCTATCTTTTTTTATAATTTGTTTTGTTTTTCATATATTTTCTTGTCTCCCTATTCAAGATTTCTTCTGTTTTTGTAGGGTATTTATGCTATTTATTTGTTTTTAAATAAAAGATAAAGTTTTATTCTTTCTCTTATAATGTTGTCCACCTTCTTTTAGATAACCCTTTTGTGCTAAAGTATATAATGTCCGATGTACATTATTTATGTCAATAACATATAATGAACGTACCATTTTATTTTGATGCAACAGAGATTTACATTCCAAATCAAAATTTTACTTTCTATAATTTGTGTACAGTAACATTTTTCTCATTTCGACATCATCAGCCGCTCGTTCTCTATTTTCGTCCCCTATAATACATACAAGGTATAATGTGTACATCATCAGGGATATGTTATAATAATTTATCTCAAGGAAGGGATGATGCCGGCATAAAAGCAAATGGCGGAATGTAAAACAACATGAAAGATGAAGATGGAAAACGACATTGACAGAAAGACAGACAGAGAGTGGGAGAGAGGGAGAGGGAGGGGCGGGAGAAATAGAAAGTTGGACGTAGTCTGTACTGTATTTATTATTATGATATTTGTCTCTCCGACCAAGAAAAAAAAAACATCAGAGCTGGGGAGCTCTGATGTTTTTTTTTTTCTTTCTTCAGTGACTTTCTTTCTTTTTTTTCATTTTTTATCTGTCCGGCGTAAAAAGGTACCGTCAATATAGCATAATAAACTTTGTTTCTCATATCATTTTGATGCAACATAGATTTACATTCAAAAGTTTTACTGTTTAAAATTATTGTACAGTAATATTCTTCTCATTTTGAAGTCATCAGGCGCTCGTTCTGTGTTTTCCTTTTCTATGTCGAGGTTATGGTATAATAATTGATCTCCAGATCGAAAGAAATACTTTCGGAATAAAAGCCAATAGCTGAACCGAAAACAGTAACAAAGATGATGATGGAAAATGGCGCTAAGAAAGCGAGCGGGAAAGAAAGAGAGAGAGAGAGAAAGAAAGAAAGAGACATACAGAGAGAGAAACAATCATTTCTCATGTCATCTTTTCGTCTGTGACATTTTACTAAATCACATTTTAATTATTCCTATATCTTTCCATGACTGTTATATATTTGAATGATTAATTCACATAGGGTCAAATTTGGTTTTAGGTTATAATTATGATCAGCTATATTTATTTAGGAGTACGTCGAAACGCGATCTCATTACAAAATCGCGGAGCAGAAAACACTATTAGAGATGGAGATAGAAAATTACATTGAGAAAACGAGAGAGAGAGAATGTTGGACGTATTGCTTTTTATTATTATGCTATTTGTCTCTCTGATCAACCCCAACCTCACCCGCTCTGGATTACTTTTTAGTTTATTGTTTCATCATGATTTACATTCAACAATTTACTTTTTATAATTATTGTACAGAAATATTCTTCTAATTTCGATATCATCAAGCGCTCGTTCCGTGTTTTTCTTCTTCATATCGAGGTTATGGTATAATAGTTTATCTCAAGATCGAATGGAATACTTTCGGAATAAAAGCAATTAGCGGAACGGAAAACAATACCAGAGATGAAGATAGAAAATGGAGCTGAGAAAGCGAGCAAGAAAGAGAGAGACAAAGAGAGAGAGAGAGAGAGGGAGAGTGAGAGAAAGCTAGAAAGAGAGAGAGAGAGAGACAAAGAAAGGGGCAGACAGAGAGAGAAAAACAATAATTTCTTATGTTATCTTTTCGTCTCTGAAATTTTACTAAATCGTATTTGTATTATTCCTTTATCTTTCCATGATTGTTATATATTTGAAAGAGTATTCAGAATTTGATATGAAGATGGAAAACGACATTGAGAAAACGAAAGAGAGAGAAAGTGGGGCGTATTGTCATTTATTATGCTATTTGTCTCTCCGATCAACCCCTACCCACTCTGGATTCCTTTTCAGTTTCCATTGTTTTATAATGATTTACATTCGAAAATTTTACTTTTTTTATAATTATTGTACAGTAATATTCTTCTTATTTCGATTATAATCAGGCACTCGTTCCGTGTTTTTCTTCCCCATATCGAGGTAATGGTATAGTAATTTATCTCGAGATCGAATGGAATACTTTCGGAATAAAAGCAAATAGCGGAACAGAAAACAGTGCCAGAGATGAAGATGGAAAATGGCATTGACAAAGCGAGCGAGAGAAAGAGAGAGAAAGAGAGAGAGAGACATACAGAGAGAGAAACAATTATTTCTCATAATCATCTGTTTGTTTGTGACATTTTGCTAAATCACATCTTCTTGTTCATTCCTTTGTCTTGCATGATTGTTATTAATATCTTTGAATGATTATTCCGAATAGGTAAAATCTGGTTCTATGTTATTTGTTTAATAACAATTTATATTTAGGAGTCCGTCGGAACGTGATCCCGTTAACATTCTTTGAAAACAGTAACGACAACTGCTGAACAACAACCCCCCCCCCCCAAAAAAAAACCAAGGTTATTTGAACCCGATATACACGTAGCAGTAGCGGGGGGGTTTTACAATTTGAAAATCGCGCCGAAAATTTCGCAACGACTCAGCCAGTCGCTGAATAAGCGCGGGGTTAAGAGTTATTATTATTTTTTTTTAAATTATACCGTGCAATATTTTGTTCAGTGGGGGGTGAGGTCGTTTTTTTTCATCCTTTAGCACGATTTTTTTTTTCTTTTTTCACTTGAAAAACAACTGAGGGGGGGGGGTTGCTCTGAAACACACACATAAAAAAATTGAGGGGGTTTAACCCCAAAACCCCCCCGCTGCGTACGCGCCTGACACGTAGTATACATGGATCATCAATGCTGTATGTCTGCTCATTGTGAAACAATCTATCCCCTTATCTTATTTCCGCTCTTCTATTGTTGGAGTTTATAACCATGACAACGACCTTTACCCTCGGCCACGTCCATTGTTCCTCTTACGTAATAACTTCGCTGTATAAGTGGGCCAGATCTGCGCATGCGTTATGTTCCTGCTCGTCGAATCCACTGGCCAGACTTGAACGCACAAACATTGTACGGCCCGCTGAGCGCTCGCACGGCAGCGAACGGATCGAGTCTTAGATTTTTATTCTCCTTTGTGAATAATGTCCGAAGGAACTTAATACCAACATTTTTTGATGGATTTGTAATTTTGCTGATGTAAATAAACATCAACATATTAAATTGTTATTCTCATCATCATTATCATCGACATCATCACCTCATCATTATCACCTTATCGTCATCACCACCATCATCATTTTAAAAAAAATATTTTGATCATCCACCCCGCCCAGGGCTATCACGCTTTAGAGCATACGCTTATTGCGATAGCCCTTCTTCTACAGATGTATTAATGAATAAGTATTAATGGTGTTTATAGCTACATTTGGTAAAATGTCAATATTTCTAGTATTATTATATTGTGTATATTTTCAAATTGTTTTATTAATAGTTTGTGTATGTTTTATCATTAAAATGTATTTTGATGTGTATGTGTCGCTAAATAGAATAAATTTTATTCAATGCAATCCAATATCAATAGAAAGTTGAAATATTCAACAACACAGCTAAATTTTAAACATGCACATTTCTTAAGGCTTTGGTTTTTGGATGATTCCAAATTCTCTTTCTTGTCAAATATCATGAAATGTATCAGAGCATCTTTCAGCATATTGACAATATTTGACATACAGGAAAGTACTTTATGTTGCAATGGTTTTAAAGTCAGAGATAAGTGGTCATCTTTAATTACGTTTTCATCACGCGCTTTTTACCGCGCTGTACCCTGCCGAAGGTAGGGTGTGAGCGACCACCCCTTCTGCCAAAAAACAATCAGCATACTCCACCCGACGATCAAGATTTGCTTGTGAATTTCTCCCCTCTAGCACATCTTCAGCTAATTTGAGGGTAACATACTTACCATACAGAGCTCGAGATATGGTCGAAATGGAAACGGCTGGCTTAAGTATGCGGCTATGCCGCCTCCATGTCTCTCTGCATTTGCTCTAACGTAGCCATAGGGTTGATGTGAATAATGTTTCGAAGACGAGCTCTCATCCCATCATCTATTTTGTGTTTTTTGGCAACTCCCCTTGCTAGTATATGTCGCCTACCGACAGTGGCGGATTCCCTGGGGGGCAGGCCCTCTCCTAGAAAAAAAAGGTAAAAAACACCCTTTTTCGTAAAAAAAGAAGAAGATGGGGCCCTCCCCTGGCGGGGGTGGGGGTGGTGGTTAAATTTTTTGTTTTCAATTTTCGGAGGCCAAACAAACAAAAAAATGCCCACTACCCCCCACTAAGCGGAAAATCGGACGGCACGGTTTTCAAATTGTCGCACGAAGTGGGCCCCTTTTTCGGCCCCTCCCTTGCCGCCGGCTGGATCCGCCCCTGCCTACCGGTCCGTAAATAAGACGGCAAGATGGATCTGACAATAGACGCTCAATGCCTGGCCAGCTCTAGATAGTCAGCTTAGTGACCCTCCAAAGCTTCTATCAGTCGCTCTCCGTCCTCGTCAGATATGCGCTTATATCTTATGTAACCCTCCATGGCGCAGTGAAATGGTGAAGTGTCAAGTTAACTATGAAACTCTTTTAGAAAAAAAAAACAGAGGGGTGTGCTGGGTGTAAAGAGACGATGTATATTACTTTTGTAAAACTCCAAGTCCGTAGTAAAAAGGGGCTATTGAGGGTACCCCCACCTTTCCCGGGTATTTGAACATGTCCCGCGTGAAGAAATGCCATATCCCTTGATGTCGCCCCTTCTTTACTAAATGTCGGACTACACCCATATGCATTGTCCTGATAATGAATAAATTGAATAACAGAATAGACCCCAATGGCAAATAATACATTTTAATTGCATTATTTTAAAGCCGTTAATGTGTGTTGCATTTTCTTCCTCCTAACATTCCTAACTTGAATACAGATATTTCGAATACGAATGACAGGTGTTATTTTAAATGAGAAAAAAAATGACGCATCGAAAAGTGACGATTAATTTCAATAGTAGTTGAGCAGGAATAGCGACACTCATTTCGGATTATCAATAGCGACCCACATCTCGTATCTCGTATTATGGATAGCGGTCCTTATGAGTAATTTCCTTCATGTGACTTATGAATGGGACCCTCATCCCACGTTATGAATAGCGGTCCTTACGAATAGCTGACCTTATTTCTTTATGAATAGTGACCCCCTTTTCGTTTTTTGAATAGCACTCCTCCAGGTATGGGAGGTTCCACCTTTAATATGAATAGCGTCCCCACGATTAGCTGTCCCCATTAGCGAGCAGACCCCGCGATCCGTACTCTAATAAATCCATATTCACGTTAACAAGTGGGTAACAAAATAAGATGTCGTATACATATCCATGTACATGAGTTACAAAGAAAAAGAAAATATCCATAGTTGGACCATATGTACAAATTAAATGATCATATATCATGTCATATTAAACCTGTGAATTAGCTATAACTATATAATACGTAGAGATTTGTGGCTGGAATTGAAATTCACAGAGTTCCAATAGTGTATAAGTGATTCAAATAAAGGATATTTTTAAACTTAAAAACTTAAAATGTTGTTAAAGGGAGAACCAAAAGTTAGCACGAGTGCTAGTCGGGATTGGTTCTCCGAGTTTCTCAAACTGTATGCAAAGTCATATTAATATTCATTTTGACTTTTAATAATTCATGAATAGTCGCTGCGAAGCAGATGACGTCATTCACTTTTCTCCCACGCGACTTGCCTCGCCCTGGCAAGTTTGTCTTGTCAAACTTTTTGCTTGGGTGCTCCATTATTAGTAGTACTAGACAAAGCGCTCCCAACGACAGGTTGTTGATCCCTAACTTCCCACACGGGCCGCTAGGCAGGGATAAAAGCGATAAATTCGACAAGAATCTTCTCTACCTCTCTTCTGGCTTGGATACAGATTTATGGCGTTAATTCCTTGTATTACATCTGATCCGATTTAACAAGAACCTTTTATTGTGCTCACTGGATGATCAAAGAATGACTCGCTAACATATCACCCTCCACAGTTGATCTCCGAGACACGAATTTGTTGTCGACACGCAAAACAAATTATACACAACATTTTGCTTTCTAATTTGTTCATGAGTTATGTTTATTTTGGAATGTTGATGACGTATTTTGTAGAGCTTTCTCGGCTTAAATTGCTTTGAGTTAATCTTGGAAGACTGCATTGTTATTTAAACATGAGTTCCAACTTAAGAAAGTATTACATGATTTTTTTATTTTTAACTCGTGTTCTTTATTAGATCTTGAAATGGTAAAATGCGCGATGACAACAGATATAAATTGTTAAGTACACGTACACTGTATGTATATTGTTTGATGTCACAGCCATAAACTAATCGTCATTTGGGATAAAGAGATGTGTTTTACGGCAACGCCTGTCTACACTGAGAATGGGCTTAGCACTAAGAGGCAGCTTGTACAACCTTCTCTGAATTCATCTGAATTTACTCTATTTATTCTCATTGGATGAGTGTTGTTTTTCAAGTGCCAAGTTATTATGTGCCATAGATTCAACTGGCCTGAGGCTGAGTAATTCTGTTGCTGTTTGGGTGATCTTTTTTAAATCTCGTTTTGGGGTTTCCTTGCTGTGTGTACTATAAGTATGTTAGACATCTTAACACATGTACTTCATTAAAGGTAATTATTGGCTCAGTCAGTATAGCGTCCGCCTCACAACCGGGAGGTCGCGGGTTCGAGCCCCGGCCGCGTCATACCAAAATACGTTAAAAGATGGGAGTTGCTGCTACCTTGTTTGGCGTTCAAGAATAAGGGGATAGAGCAATGTCGATCTGGCGCTGCTCAGTGGCTGCCGGGCTCACGATTAATTGGGCAAAAAGAATTTCCATTTTCGGTTTAACTTAATAAAAATTTGAGTGGACCTTAAAAGATTATTATTATTATTATTCATTCGAGTACGTGAATACTCTATACCAGATTTAAATGGAATGTTGCAGCACCTCCATGATCACAATGAAGTTGCACATTAGTGCCATTGGGGACTTTTAGATTTGCACGACGAGAACGTGGACATCCTTTTAAGGCAATGTGACGTCCTTTGAAGGCACTGCCGGGCACTGACAGTGCCTTGAAAGGACGTCACATTGCCTTAAAAGGATGTCCGTCGTGCAAATCTAAAAGTCCCTATTAATTGTCTGTCAACCATCCTGACTTTTAAGGGATTTGGTTCACCTTTTGTAAGAATAATGCCTGGATGTCAGGAGGACATGTTAAATACAAGTATGTTGGAAAATCTATTTTGCATTATAGAAACTCAATAACTCTGTCGCTTCTCGCCGGGGATGTTCACCCTAACCCAGGCCCTTACCCTAGTAGTAAGAGGGGTTATGAAGATAAATGTTAAGGCCCGGTCCCACTGGCCGATGGACACAAAATGTATGCATAAAGGACACAGCGGACGAGCAAAATTTCGGGGGTGGCTCCATCCGTTTTCATCCGCTCCAGAAATGGACAAAATTGGCGAAAATTGGCGAAAACAGAACGGAAAAGAACGGACGTGGGTAGTATGTAGCGGGGATGTTGAACGGATGTTCATCGGAAGCCTAGCGGATGAAAACGGATGGAAATGGATGACAGCTCCGAAGGGGTTACCGGGGATAATTGCGAAGCGGACGCATAGCGGAAAGAGCGGATGCATCACGTACGCCTAACGGAAACAAAGGGGATGCCGAGCGGATGTATATCGGATGCAAACCGTTCACTGCGCATGCGGGGGGTATGAATTGCGTCCGCTCCGTGGATATAAAGGGATGCAGCACGCACGCTGCGTTGTGGCGAGCGCCTGTAATCCAGCTAACAGTGGAAGTTACAAACTGATTCAGCCGTGGACGCAGGTTCGAAACTGAGTCACGTCTTTCGGATGGTGACGTTAAAGGTCGGTCCCCAGATGTAAATAATCATATCTGATTGATACACGTCTGTAAAAACCCAATTACACACACACACACGCAGTCAGTATAAAGCGGTAAAACGTGCTGGCGACACAATGAAGACCAGCACAGAACTTCTCTCTCAGCTGGTCGACTTGGACAGAGCATCCACGGCCCGGAAGCCCTTCATCACCTACGTGAACCAGACCCCGAGGGACCTGCCCGAGGCCGAGTACCAGGTGATGAAGCAACAGCCCCTCACCTACCAAGGCTACGACTACCAGGACTTCCTACAGCAGAAGCAGAACTTTCCAGTCCAGGCCCAGGTTCATCGGACGCCACAGACGCCACTCCTCATCCAGCTGCAGACCAGACAGCCCCAGCACACAGCCCCAGCACCCCAATGCCGCGTCAGACCAGCACTCAAGCCACAGCCACAGTCACTGCCTTACGCCTCACAGCTGAGACCATGGACATGACTCAGAGTGACTCAGAATAGTTTGAGAGACTGAGTTGTGATTGTGAACACTTGTTGTGAACACTTGTGAGCAGCATTGTTTACTTATAAAAATGTTTTGTTTACTTAATAAAGTGTTGGTAAAAACTTTGAAAAAATGGTTAAAACTTTGCATTTTTTGTTGTTTACTTAATAAAGTGTTGGTAAAAACGTTGAAACACCTGTTGTGAACACTTGTGAGCAGCATTCTTTACTTATACAAATGTTTTGTTTACTTAATAAAGTGTTGGTAAAAACTTTGAAAAAATGGTTAAAACTTTGCATTTTTGTGTTTACTCAATAAAGTGTGAGCAGCATTGTTTACTTATAAACATGTTTTGTTTACTCAATAAAGTGTTGGTAAAAACTTTGAAAAAATGGTTAAAACTTTGCATGCCCGACTATGTTGATGGACCAAGAAATGCCCAACTTGGTTGCACTGGTAGTCCAAAATGCAAAGTCCCCTATCCTTTTCTTTCCTTTTGAAAGAGAAGTCCAAACTCCCTTTTCCCCGTATAAAATTTAAAGTCTCTCTTTCCTTTTGAAAGAGAAGTCCAAACACCCATCTACCATATTTAACCCAGCCTAAAGACCCCTTTTCAAACATATAAAATGTCCAAGGTGTTTTCCCATGCCCAACAATGTTGGTGGACCATAAAATGCAAAGAATGTTTGCATTAATAGTCACCTGTCTCTGTGGTCAGTTATAAATATAATCATTGTTCCAAGATCAAATTTAATACAGTGACATTCATTTTTAAAAGGAGAAAATAACTTTAATTTAACAATCAATTTACAACAAATAAATTACATGGCCCATGTTTGGAGTCACATTTGGAATAAACGTTAACGCTAACGCTAATTTGAGTTAAACGTAACGTTACGCACGTTAAATTTAACTCAAATTTTGAAAAAATCCCTGGTATAGTTATGTAGCCAAAGATTATAATGGCTTTTTGTTACCTTATTTATTAAACTAATTGAGTCATATACTATCTGTAAATAATTGGGCACATGGAGTTGTGACTAACAGTGCAACCATAACAGCATGCTATGGTCCACCAGCATAGTCTGGCCTGGGTTCAGTTGGCCACAATTTGGTCTTTATTTTTTATTGATGGGCAAAAAGGGCTCTTTACACAAGGGATGTTGTACTTTATTATTATCTGGGAAAAAGGATTTTGGACTTGGGGACAGTTGTGGGATAGGGAAACCTCCGGACTTACGCTTGCAGTGCAACCATACTGGGACTGTATGGTCCACCATCCCAGCTGCCACACATATGAACCTTTATTATCAATAACAATTTATTCAGTAATCAACACATTTTAAATTAAACAAAGCTGTTTATTAATGCCCTATCCATTGTAGGACCCCACAACATACATTTAATAACAATACACAGCTACAAGTATACATCAACGTAGTAATGCAGTGTTCTTATGGCACAATCTCATCAGTCTTATGCAACAGTCTCAAGGAAGCATCCATTCTAATCATCTATCATCCTGTCTTGCCACTCCACTGATCCAGCTGGGGAGTTGCACCAGTGTCTCAGGAGGTTGCGCTGCTTCTTCCCTTCACGTGAAGCTCTGTTGGGGCCTTGTACATCCACAGTGTCCATCAGGTTACGTCCTTGCCTCCATTCACCAGGCTCCATGTCCCCATTCCCTTGTTGACGGTCGACAAGTCTGTTCTGCAACACTGGGTAGCGGGTGCGCATGAGATTGTGCAGGATGCAGCAAGCTTCCACGATGCTCCTCACAGTCTCTGGGTCATGCTGCATGGTGGTGAGAAGTATCTGGAACCTGTTGGCCAGGATGCCGAAGACGTTCTCCACCACCCGTCTTGCCCTGGACACCCGGGTGAGGCATCTTGAACTGTACGGCTTCATGAGGTAGGTTCTGAGGGAGAACGCGTCATCATCGACTATGAAGTAGGGCACATCTTGTGTGTCATTGGGAAGGGGGTCTTGACCTGGAAAACCCATGATGAGGTTGCGTTCCAGCCCATCCTTGAGGTCACTTGCGTTGTATATCTGGGCATCTGAAGCTGACCCGTTGCCTGAAGCATCGATGTAGATGAACTTGTAGTCAGCATCAACCATGGCAAAGAGGATGATACTGTAGAAGCCCTTGTAGTTGTAATAAGTGGACCCTGAGTTGGCTGGAGCTTTGCAGGCCACGTGCTTCCCATCTATGGCTCCAACGGTGTGGGGAAGTTCCACCTCTGATACCAATCTTCTGCAAGTTGTCTTCAGCCTTGTTTAGTGGTGGGGCACCTGAGGAGCTCGTCCACGTATTCTTCAACGATGGCCTCTACCACTTCTCTGACGACTTTGCTGATGCTGTTGTGTGGCACCCTCCATGCATACTGCATGTTTCTGTATGTGGTTCCAGAGGCCAGGTGCCGCAGAGTCAGTGCCACCTTCAGTCCAGGGTCCAGGTTGGGACGGAAGTTGGTGCTAGGCTTGGTCAACTGGGTCTCAGACGCTCTACAAGTTCGTCAAACATGGCTGGTGGCATCCTCATGAAGTGATGGAATGCACGAGGGTCTTCATTCCTCAGCCCCACCATCAACTGGTCATACAGTCCAAACTCCATTCTTCTCACGATCCATCCTCGGACCCACACAGCTCTTGGACGTCTCCTTCTTCTCCTTCTTCTCCTTCTGTCTAAAACTTGATACAGTCTGAACAGGTTGTGGTTCTGCTGTTGAATGAGTGCAGCTATCATATGGACTCTTTGATCATCCATGGTGGAGAACAATTGATGATGTTGAAGACCAAGACCAAGGGTGATGAGGTCTGTACACCACGGCTGCTCGACTCATACTGAGATCCAGATGATTTTCTCCCCCTTTTCATACAAAATATCGGTTGTCCGCTAGGTGTCCTTCTACATACTCTAGACATACTCCAGACATCCTAAATATACGAGATACATCCCGGATACAAACGCTTTGTCCGTTTTGAATACTTTATATACGAGATGCATACGCTTACATCCTTTCTATTACCGTGCTACTAACGATGTATAGACGTTCCATGTACCTTATCTTTCCTCCCTCTTTCCGTTTTCAGCTGCAGCGGATGTGAGTTGCGAGGATGCCCAGAGGATGCAGAGAGGATACAGCGGACGTTTAACGGATGATAACGGACATAGAACGTTTGTTGCTCGTATTTGTCGCGGATTTAGATCGTACACGGCGGAAAGTTCATCCGTTCTAAAAGTTTTGTGCAGCTCAAAACTTTTTGCGCGGATGAAATCACAGTGGACGGATGCTCGATGGATAGAGCGTATGAAACACGTATGCAATGAGTACACAACGGATGCATAGCGTTTTCCAACGGATGGCAATATTTTTTTTACGTTTTACATCCTCTTTGCATCCGTAAGTGCAGTGGGACCGGGCCATAACTCAGATTTTAATATAAATTTAACACCTAGCGTGGGTCAGTTTGTGTATAAAAGAGACAATCTTTTAGAGTTGAATTGTTTCAATAGTCTTCCTCATGGTGTTTGGGCAACGATCTGTACCCTAGCCTGGTTTGGAGCGGTCATTTTAATCTACACGGCGTGGCAGAAAAGGTAGGGCTAAGGCAAAGAATAACAGAGAAACTGCTATTGTGTGTCATGAACATTGTCCACATTCCTTTGTGGATGCACCCACGCCTTTAGGGGTAGCATACAGTGCTCCATGTTTTAAGTCTAATGAATGCAGAATATGTGTAGTGAACACCAGATCAGTTTGTAATAAAACATATATTGTTATTGATCACTTGATTGAATTTGACATCGACATCATGTGTCTAACTGAGACTTGGCTAACAGACACAGAAAGACATAGACAGACAATTGGTGATTTAACTCCTCCGGGGTTTTGACCTTATTCATGTAGCTCGTTCCATTCGCAGTGGTGGGGGAGTTGCCATAATACATCTCTCTTCTATTGAGAGTAAATTGATACAGATGCAACATGCTGCATCAAGTTTTGAGAGAGTGTGTATGTATCTGTATGAAATTTAAAGGTACAAAATCCCCTGTTAAGATCGTAGTCCTCTATCGACCACCATACAGTTAAAATAATAATGAAGTTGGTTTTAATTTGTTCCTTGAAGAATTCTCTAAATTCCTTACACCTGTGCTGTGAGCTTCAAGAAAGTTAATTATTGTAGGTGATTTTAACATCCATTGGGATGATCCTGCAAATCAAGAGAACAAGAAGTTTCGTGACTTACTTGAGTCTTTCAACTTGAAACAGTTTGTAAATAATTCAACGCACGAGACTGGTCACATTATTTATTTTGTAACTACGCGCATTGAAGATTAAATGCCGATTAGTGCTCTGAAAGTGTCATCATTTCTCCCTGATCATGCTGCAATACAGTGTAATTTGAAATTAGATAAGCCTATACTAGAAAAGGGAAATACATTTCATACAGGAAACTCAAAGCCATAGATCAAGACAAGTTGACTGATGATTTTCTTGAGTCTGATCTTCTTGTTCATCATTCTTCTGATGTTAATACTCTAGCTAATCAATTTGATACAAGTCTTCAGTGTATTCTAGACAAGCATGCTCCTCTGACAAAGGGCGTATGGTAACCATACGCCCTTGAAACGTCTGATATACATCCGATATTGCAGAAGCAAAACACTTACGTAAACGCCTTGAGCGTCGATGGCGAGCTGAAAAAACGACATAAATATAAAACTTTTCACAGAGTAGCCGCGCCTCCGTGTTTGGCAGATGATAAAAGATGCAAAAGCAGAATACGCAAAGGAGCAGCTGTCAAATTGCAATGATATAAAACAGTTTTACAAAGTTATTGACAGTGCTCTACATCAGCAGAGTAAACCCAAATTGGCTGTACATACATCCCAAGTGGAACTTTTAGAGAGGTTTAGTAACTTCTTTGTGTCAAAAATATCCACTATCCAGGATGAGCTAAACTCGATGCAGGCTGCTCCATCCGGTAGTTGTGAAGAACATCTCGTTTCACATACAGACACTCCACTTTTAATGGAAAAAATGACATGGCCACTGATAAAGAGATCAATATTGTCTCCTCCTCACCTACAAAGTCATGTTCCTTAGATCCCATCTCAACTTGGGTGCTCAAGAAACATTTGAATTTGTTGCTGCCAGTTATCACAAAAATTGTCAACACTTTTTTTGAGACTGGTCAGTTTCCTCATGAATTAAAACAGGCAATTGTCACTCCTCTCCTGAAAATGCTATCACTAGACTTAGATTAATTGAAAAACTACAGACCTGTTTCAAACTTAAAGTTAATATCAAAGATATTGGAAAAGGCTGTGGCAGTGCGTCTTACCGACCACTTATCAGATAATAAATTGTTTAAACCTTCCAATCTGTATATAGGAAGGGCCATGGGGTAGAATCTGCTCTTGTCCGAGTATCAAATGATATTATTTGTGCTGTTGATGATAAGGAGGCTGTTTTTTTTTATTACTCGATCTTTCATCAGCCTTTAACACTGTTGACAATGAATTGTTACTGACACGTTTCAAGTGTTTTTGCATAGGAGGGGTTGTGCTCGACTGAATTGCATCATATCTTGATAAAAGATCACAAGTTGTTAAAATCAGTGAAACTTTGTCATCTCCCGTTAAGATTCCTGTTAGTGTGCCGCAAGGGTCTGTCGTCGAGTCATTGTTTTTTTAGCATTTATTCTAGACCTCTTGCAAAAATTGCTCATAAACATGGCGTAAACATTGTTCCGTATGCAGATGAAACACAATTGTACGTTTTCTTTAACCCATCGGACCCTGCAAGTAAAATGTCTGCCAGGCATCGTCTACAGGCTATTATAGACAATATGCGGTCATGGATGCTCATTAATAGCTTGAAATTAAATGAGAGTAAAAAAGAGTTGTTTATAGTCACTTCTAAGTCACAACATCATTTGATCAAAGACCGTAATATACAGATTGGTAATTCCCAGATTCGGGCTGCTCCATCAATTCGAAATCTCGGTCGATAACATGTGCATAGATGCCCATGTGAAGGAGATCTGTCAATCAGTGTATTATAACATCCGTAATGTTAACAGCATTCGAAAAGTTCTTGACCGTAAGTCTGCTGCTATGTGTATACATGCATATGTTTTTATCTCGATTAGATAATGGCAATGCTCTTCTTTTCAATACAACCTCACGCAATCTTGCCAAACTTCAACATGCTCAGAATGCAGCTGCCAGGGTTTTATCAGGGACATCTAAATATGATCACATTTCTCCTGTTCTCAACAAGTTGCACTGCATGTCAATCTGCAAGCGCATATAATTCAAAATCCTTCTCCTTACATGGAAGGCTGTAAATGGATTGGCACCAAACTATGTACAAGACCTTGTTATGCCTTATACACCAGCTCGTAGTCTCAGATCATCACACCAGCATCTTCTTAAGATCCTCAAGAGGCGAGTAGCCTGTGGTGGTGAAATGGCCTTTTCAGCTGTAGCACCTTGTCTTTGGAATAATTTCTCATTGAATTTGAGAACCATAACTTCCTATGCCTTATACACCAGCTCGTAGTCTCAGATCATCACACCAGCATCTTCTTAAGATCACCAAGACGCGAGTAGCCTGTGGTGAAAGGGCCTTTTCAGCTGTAGCACCTTCCCTTTGGAATAGTTCACAATTGAATTTGAGAATCATAACTTCCTAAGAGACCTTTAAATCTAAGCTGAAATCTCATCTTGTTTAACAATACCTGTACTTGGCACTATAACACTCATCCAAACTCTCTTATTCTTCATACTTTTATTGTGCGCCTCGGAATAGAATTGTCTAGATAGACGGCGCTATATAAATGCCTATTATTATTATTACGCTGAAGTAGACTGCTCAGACAGGAGGACCATATTGTAAGGTGGCGTTCATATTGAGTAATAAACTAATAATATTCTATAGAAACGGGGTTTGGTAGACGGAAAATGTTAAAATACACAATTGGAACGCTTTAGTTTTTCCTCCTCTAACGCTACTATTTGCTCAACACTAACATTACAAATTTTTGAAATTTCAAGTCCTGTTCTACTCTTTATAATAATGCAGAAATAGAGATGATGATAAGGAGGTGAAAGAAGCGAAGCAATTACATTTCTAAGTGAAAGATGTACTTCCTTTTATATTTTCGTCTATCTTTTGTTGATTTTGTAGTTATATCAAATGTGTATAAACACAGCTTTGTAAATCTATTCCGATATAATGATACGACTACTATAATATGTATAAACGAAATATGGCATACGCTGGCCGTCTTGAATATCATTATACATGTATAACACCGGTTAAAAACTAAATATTATAATGCAATTATAGTACCCTTCAGTATTAAATGATGATTCGGTCTTTGCGCGAGTTGTTAGTAGAGGAAGAGAAAACAGCACTTATTTCGATATTCGAGAAAGTATACGAGAAACAAAAATAAAATAAATATATGATATGCTTATAAAACCTTACTTACCTTTTCCAGTGCAATATTAGTATTTCACAAAGGCAACATGAGCGTCCACCACTATATGTTTAAATTTCAGATTTTGTTCTTCCAACCAAAACACTTCTGCACTGTAAATTTATTGTACAATATTTTCGGCCCTCTATTAGTATTGCACCCTAAAAGGGACGAACGCATTTCATTTCATCGGTAAGGACTGTGGATTTGAACGTATTTTGGAAGTTAGTTTATGGTCTTTCATTTGTTGGAGATAATCAATATTCTGTATTGGTCAGATGTGTTTAAAAATTACATTAAGTTGAAATATTTGAGACCAACTCATTTTTAGCTCCTTTTCTCATTGTTTCATTAAAGATGGCATTGAAACTAATTTCTGAAACAAACAAACCTTTCTTTTCCCGAAATGAATTCAATAGATATATATTGTACTTTAGAAAGTGATTGCTAAAACTCTACACGCCTATAGTGTACTTCAAGGACAGTTTACATAAAAATGAGGATTCCCTTAGTATTGTTCCTTTTTACCTTTACAAATGTAAACATATCACTTGAAGCGTAATTGTGTATCCTTGTGTCAGTCATGTTTCTTCAAAAGGGACCGCAGAAGGAATTTAATATTCCTATGTCTTAATCCATGAGAAGAAATGAAAAATCCAACATAATTTATGTTTAACTGTAATCAACGAGCATTTACTGCTTATCTTGCTGATATCAATGCAGATATAATGAGTATATTCAATCTTATACTGACACACATTAAATACAGCTGCTTAGCAGTCTACATCATCTCTCTCTTTATCTCTCTCTCTCTCTCTATCTCTCCTGGTGGTTAAAACGCTTTTTTAAAATTATGTGTTGGAAGAATCTAATGACGAATTTTTATTAGTAATCTGGAAACATACGACGCAAGGTGATTCACTACACTGTGTATATATGATGAGAAACATAATTATTACTGCACATCCGTAATAATGAAAGTCGTTTTATTATTGAATCTGAAAATGATATTGCTTTATCATCGTAACAGAGGGAGCGATCAATAACGCGAGATGGCATAGCAAGACTCGCGATGACAACAAGCACGCGCAAGAAATGGACAGCGATCTCGATGACCAATAAAGCGAAAGTGATGCGGAGGACTCATCTCTATCACCAGAGTCTCTCCCGAACACTTCGACCACTAAAGAAAGAATGCCTCTGAAACGAAAGAAGAAATCAACAAAGAAAAATAAATAAATTCCAGTACAATGTGACTACAAAAAAATCAGAAAATTAATACTGAAGCCACAATGAACTAAGGACAAAGCAACTGTGAAACTGTACAACATAAACATGCTAAAAATGTTCAATTTGTTACGTTAAATGAGCGAGGAATACGTGAACTGCTGAAGCAAAAGAAAATATTCCTTTGTCTCCATCGCCAAAAGTGTGACAGAAAATTTTTGCAAGAGACTTTTGTGTCGATAAAAATATAAAATATTGTGTCCAAAGAATGTAAAGGTCTTTGCTTGTTTGATCATGGTACAAACCATTTCAAAGATGTAGCAGGTCTATTGCGCTAAGATTTTTGTTTCAAGATCAACTGTATTGATGGTTAGATGTGTATGCAGAAAAATATTCACTGGAAGAACATTTCTATTTATCTGTATGTACATGGGTGAACAAAATTATGAACCAAAATGATGTTATGATCGCAGGTGGAGAATTGATTTGTGTACCAAAAAAAAGAAGAAGACACAATTGGAGTCTCAATTCCATACTAACCATAACATAATTGTGTAAAATTTCGGCAAAATAATAACTTAGTACATGTCTGGACATTTTTTTTCTCCAGAGAATAAACATTTTGCATGAAGGCAGCTGTCTTTAATATTTATTTCAAGACTAGATCATTGGCCCATGTCAATCGAGCACTTCCATTGTTGAAGTGTGATCATAACGGGTTATCCATGATACTTAAAATATTAGCACAAAGTAGGGGAAATGGTTGTTGGGAACGGAATTATTATATCCTGTAGATAAAGTGTTAAAAGAAAGTGGTAAACGCATTATTCGTAAAGTTGATATTGAATTGAGTCATTTTGATAAACAGCTAAGATGGGAAATGTGTAAAAAATTAAATGAAAGAATTTAGTATAAAATATACAGTTGATGTTAATAAAAGAAAGAAAAACAATGCTAATGTGGAAATTGAATATGATAACTTGTGTCAGAAAAAAGATGAGGGTTTATGTGCATATGAACAAGATAGAATGAAGTGTTTGAAGCAAAAGATAGACAAGTGATATAAAAATCAGTGCAAAGGTGCATTTGTGAGATCTCGCGCAAGGTGGCTTGAATTTGGGGAAAAGTCAACCAAATATCTTTTTCAAATTGAAAAGGCCAAAGGGAAAAAGAAAGAAATAGATTGTCTTCAGACTAACGGAAAACTCTATTAAAAATGAACAGAAGATTTTGACAGGTATACGAGAATTGTATTGTGAACTCTATAACGGAAAAAATACCGGGGCTGAGTTTATTTAAGAATACATATCTGATATCAACTTAAATGTTTTAAAAATTACAGAGAATGAATGCTGGGAAGCATTGAAGTAGATGAAGATGAACAAATCACCTGGAAGCGATTGACTCAGTGCTCACATTTATAAATGCTTCTGGGGGGGGGGGGATATGAAACATGGTAATTGACAGTCTGAATGAAGGTTACGACAAGAAATAGTTGTCTTGCACACAAAACCAAGCTATTCTTTGTTGACTATATGAGAAAGCTAACACAAATGTTTTAGATAATTTGCGATCTGTTTCGCTGTTAAACATTAATTATAAACTTGCACTTTGCACTCTTTCAATGCGATTACAGAAAGTAATCTACAAACTAGTGACACAAGATCAGTCTGTTTTTTTGTTTAACCGCTCTGCATCTGAATGTTCAGGATACTATTGATTATTGTCTGTTTGCAAACAAACCAGTTGTTATGGATTTTTTGGATTAAAAAAAAAAGCATTCGATACTATTGGTCAGGATCTTCTATTGTCCTTGTTAAGGGAACTTAAAGTTAAAGATTCGTTTTTAAGATGGATTCAAACGTTATATGATGGAGCTCATGGTTGTGATTTAAATTTAGGCTGGATATCCAAGAAATTCGCAATAAATGGAGGCGTTGGGCAAAGTTGCCTCATTGTTGCCCTTTTATTTATTAATCATAGCAGAGGTTTTAGCTATTACAAACAATAAATAGAGGGAATCCAAGTCCCGTACTTCAATGAGGACAAATCTGATTTTAAAAATAAACGTATCGCCCAGTATTTAGACGATACGACTTTCTATATTTTCTTTTGATGTTGTATTTGTGTGTTTGCTCACTTGTACATATATACATCAACTATATCAATTATTATCCTTTGTACCGTTTTTTAAATTAACTGATGTAATAAAGTATCTATTTACCTGATTCGGAATTGGGGTTTCTTGTTTGTTGTCGAATGACGATACCATGATTTATTGTCTTCTATTTATCCTATTTCGAAGGACTTTATTTCTTTACATCATGAAATAACAGCTAATTACAACAATGTCTATTATATAGAATTCACGCTATTGTAACATATTATACATAGTAGAAAAAATATAAAAGTAATGTGACATAATCACTAAATAAATTATTGAAACTATTTGTTTTACTTCGTTTGAATCGAATTTTTTTTAATAACATTTCAAAATTGATAAAGGAGATTAAAAGAAAATCACCTTCATCCATTAAAATGTTGCATTGTCACTCTAATGTGATACTATATCATGCTCTCTCAAGTTCCGAAGTATTTTATTTAACAGCATAGTCCTACAATCCACTACACCTATGGGTGGTATTCTCGAAAGCCGCCTAACTTTAGTCCGTGGATTAAACCTGGTTTAAACCATGGACTAACTTTTTTGCTATTCTCGAAGGTGGACTAAAGATAAGCCAGGTTTAAATACATCATAGTTCGGCCTAACTTTAGTCCGCTCAGAGGGGTGGTTTAAATACGTCATAGTTCGGACTAACTTCGCGTGACGTCACGTTTTAGTTAAATCGACTGTCTGCGGAGAGTGAACGGTAAGTTTTGCATTTTCTATATTTGATAACAATTTACACTCGTTTGTATGGATAAGCGCTCATGAAAGTTACACCAGCTAATAAAGTATTTTTGTTACTTTCATGTTGCTGTACTGGTGATAATCTAAAATGCTTTTAACTGAATAAATTTGGGGGAAACTTGTTAAATTTTCACGGTGTTCGCGGACCAGTCCCATACCTGCAAATAATTGTCGGTTAACATTTTCGTTTCCTGAGGTTGAGCAATTTCTTACCGGGTAAATTTTTTCTTGGCACTATTGTAGTTTCGTACGCATATACCACCTTAAAACCACCTTAAAACTATCATTGCTAGACGTAGAAACTACTTTTATAGTGGATTTTCGAGACGCTGTTGCCTAAAAGTGTACTAGCTTTAGTAATAATCACCTTTCTATTTTAGGCCTAGCCCTAGATCTAGTCTAGGTCTAGTCTAGACTAGTCTAGACTAGTCTGGATCTAGACCGAAATTTCTGTCTCTTTCGTTCGTTAGCCTCTGATTTGGGTAGGTCGGCTCCTATTTCAGGAGCCGACCCTAACCAAATCAGAGGCTAACGAACGAAAGAGACAGAAATTTCGGACTAGTATCACCTCTGCCTGAGCTGCTAGCTGTGGCTGTTGGGGTGATAATTTTTTACAGGATGATGATGATTTTCATGACCACCCATCCCCCCGAAAAAAAATTGAAAGGAAATGGACATAAGCTTCCCTCTCTTGTTGACATACATTTGCTGATAATGTTACAGTAATAGTTAGTAAACTAGTAGTACAGAGAAAGAGAAATTGTAATTTCTTATCAACATATTTTTCATCTTGATTTTCTTCTATTTCAGGTTCTTTTTAATTGATGTAAGGGGATGAAGAAAGAAGGCCTCTCCCAAGCTACGGTGTCCCACCTTGGGAAGTCCATCTCAATAGCCATTGCCAGGAGATGGGAGCAATTAATACATCTTATTTCCTTCAACAAGAGAGGCAGTCCTGCAGACTGTGCAGAGTGCAGACCCAACATGAATTTTATAATTACTGCCATTTCCCTGATTGATTGCACCCACATAGGCATCTCCAAGCCAGTTGGCCCAACACCGGTTATTTCCTGAACAGGAAAAAAGATAATCCATTTTTCTTGGAAAGTCTGCTGGTGAGTAAAGCTGTAATTACGCCTAAATTTTGTAAACTAAATTATGTTTATAACATTTTTATTAAAGATCTGCTGATTTTATTAACCTGCAGATGTGTCTACAGATACACTATGAAGTGATTTAAAATTGTTTTGTCTGATGAATGTAGGTGCAATCTACACTCAAACTTTTATTCATTTTACAATATTTTCAGCTCGATTGCCATGGCTACCAGTCACTCCTGACAGTGACAGCTTGGCCTAGACTTTTGGGCGGACTATCTCTGAAAATAAGACACAAATAATCAACAGTTGATTAAGTACTTTCAAATTTGGGTTAGAAGAAAATTCAAACCTACCACTAACAATTCTGGACCATATAAGACTTCTGTAGTACAGTACAGTGCAGTAAATTTTCATTTCACTTTTCCCCTTTCATGAAGCTCATTTAGGGAGATAAAAAAAGACAATCTTTGGTCTAATGTTTGATTGAACTAGTAAGATGAAAAAGTTAGGCTCTAACGATTAGGGCCTTGTAAAATCTACATTCCAGGCTGCGTTTACATCTAGGTTAGGCCAACTGTCAGCTTGTTATCTAAGTAAGATGTAGACCTCTAGACTTGAATTTAGGAAGGGGACTAACTTGGCTATAAACTTTAACTACTTATGGGCTTTCTTAGGCCATGACATGGCAAGTTCAACTTGGTGCAAGCACATTTATGAGATAGTACTGCAAGAATGTGTATGTTTGTTCTAGACTTTAAAAGAGATACTGGTAGTCATTCTGTAAATCAATGATTACTAGTAACTGAGTGGGGAGGGGGTGCCTACATGAAAGGAGCCTCAGGTTATTTTTTTAAAGTTAGAATATGATTGACAGTATAACTAAGACCAATTATCAATGGAGTAGATCTTTGATTTTTTAATGAGGTCTAAACCTTTTTATTTTTGTTTCAGGATGATGTTCTTCTTCAGTAAAATAAATGAAGGCAAATTCCCTGAGAATTTAGACAAATTCAGAGAGGAAGGAGAACTACTGAGCTGCTGAATTTCTGACAGGTAGGCTGTACAAATAAGTTGTTGTTTGTATGCCCATACAGCTAAGGTACTTCGAGGATGGCATTTGTTCATTCACATTTTTCCAACAATACTTTCATGTAATGATTATTCACTCCACTTTTACCACAATGTGCATGCAAGTCCACTTTAATCACAATGTACATGCAAGACCTTTTTATGTTACAACAGAAATAGGTTTCAATGTGCTTACTTTCATTCTTTTCTCTTTTGATTCAACAGACATACATGCAAGGACTATGAAGTTCTACTTAGCCTCTTCAATGAACCAGACCCCATCTGCTGTAGCTGTGACTGGGGATCAAAACCTTTGTATTAATCCTCATAACATGAAGCTATGGTAACAGACAAGCAACCGTTAATAAAAATCCCGATATGTCCTTGGTGTGTGTGTGTGAACCACAAAGCAACCATCACTCATAAGTATGTTTTTTAGTACATCAGATGTTCATTGTTTCACTGGAAAAATGTGATTTTGAGTCATTTAAGAAATCATGTTTTATAATGTGTTTTATAATATGGTGCAAGTCATGATATAACAGATTCCCTGCAAAAGAAATAGGGCTCAAAAGTAGCCTATGCTTTGTTTTAAAAAAATGGGAAAAAGTAATGTAACAAATACATAACATTGAATTCTAATAATTTCAAGTAGCAGATTATGAGGCTATTGGAGCTTAATATTTGACCTTCAATTTTATAATACGTATTCATGGTGAATTACATTTTTTTCTGTTTTAAGAAAAATAAAGAAATTAAACATAATTTTTGATATCTTATATACAATATTCCTTTCATATCTTTTGATTTAAAGTGTGTATAGGGTTGGATTCATTGAATCATACATGGAAAAAGTCTGGAAATAGAACAGTGAGAGAACAGAGAGTAAAAGAGAAAGGGAAAAAAATGAGAAAGAACAATTTAATGGTGAGAGATATCATGAAAATGAGAAATAAACAATGATGCGAGATAGTGTGAGAGAGAGAGAGAGAGAGAAATGGAGATAGGGAGAAAGAGTCAGGGGGTACAGTGCCCCCCACTTTTCAAAGTTCCCCAAAATAACCCTTTTTACATTGGAAAGTGCCCTTTTAACTTTGTAAGTAGTGCCCCTTTTTTCATAGGAAAAGTGCCCCTTCCCCTTTTCACCTCTGATAAGTACCCCTTTAATTTTGACACACGCCCCTTTTCCTTTGACAAGTTTCCATTTTCCTTTGCAATAAGTGTCAATTTTTCATTCTTATAAGTGCCCTTTTAAATCTCTAGTAAGTGCCCCTTTTCAGGTACAAGAAGTGCCCCCTTTCACTTTTGATAAGTGCCCCTTCACCTTTGATAATTGCCCTATTCAAATCTGAGAGGTGCCCCTAGTAAAAAAATCATCGGTGTCCCTTTTCTTTCAACAAATGCACATTTTCCTTTATTATAAGTGCCTATTTTCATTCTCATAAGTGCCCCTTTTAAAATATGTTCAATGCCCCTTTTTCAGGTGCGATAAGTGACCCTTTTCACCTCTGATTTCCCTTTTAACAATGATGCAATTATTCCATTTTGTTGGTGTTGCCCCCCCCCCCCACTTTGGAAGTCGCTCCGCCGCCCCTGTACGTCATACTGCTCAAGTTGTCAAGGTGCTGCATCCTTTCCACACTGCGCGCATCCATTGTCTTAGCCGATTGTCTTAGCGCATTGTGACGTCACAGCTTCGGTATACTGTATACTGAGCATGTGCAGAACTGTATCCATGGTAATTGATCCATGGACTAAAGTTAGTCCATGGATCAGTTAGGCCACCTTTCGAGAATTGAAATTGACTTAGTCCATGGACTTAAGTTAGGCCTGGCCTAACTAATCCATGGACTAAGTTGGGCCAGGTTTAAATTAGGCGGCGTTCGAAAATACCACCCTATGGCCCGTATTCTGAAGTCAGGTTTAGTTAAACCCAGGTTTAACTTTAAACCCGGGTTTAACTAAGTCAGACTTCAGGTCTAAGTATCATTTCAGTTTCTGAAAGCCAGGTTTAGTTAAACCCGGGTTTAAGTCTAGTCTAATTAAGTCAAGGTTTAACTACCATGGAGATGTCGTCTGCTTCTACTGCACATGCTCAGTAGTACAGCTCACCCATCTCCCAGGGTAGCTGCTATAGCTGGATTTCGTGCTGCAAATTTAATAATTTCAATTCAAAATATCTGACATAAAAAAATCTCTTTCGAAGCAACCGATGAACGTTTAATACGGCGTGATCTTTTGTTTGTTTTACCCTTTGATTTATTGTAAAACTGCTGAAAAATTCTGAATCTAGGCCTAGATGTCTAGGGTGGAATAATTGGCCTTTAAAAATATTAAATAAACAATCGATACAAAACTCGGTAATTCTACAATTTCTGCCCAGATTAGTCAAAACTTCCAGAACATCATAAAAAGCTCTAAAATAAGATTAAAATGACTAAAAGAGAAACTAAAAATGATCAAAAATACCTTCTTGATGCAGAATAACTAGTCCATGCAAGGTCAACATTGAAGCTCATTTGGTTGAATTTTAGGCGTTTGTTTAGGACAATGCGATCCTTTTTCGAACCGACGTGTGTACATCACAGTTCTGTGGTGTACACGTATGGCCGGGTATGGCGATCCCCTTCTTGGCCACCGTGCGCGCATATCATTCGATCGTGCGCGCATTCGTTCGTACGTACACGTACACGTACACGTACACACGGTTAGAAAACGTAATGCATTGTCCTAACAAAACGCCTAAAATTCGACCAAATGAGCTTCAATGTTGACCTTGGACTAGTTATTCTGCATCAAGAAGGTATTTTTGATCATTTTTAGTTTCTCTTTTATTAGTCATTTTAATCTTATTTAGATGTAGATCTAGCCTAGTGCATTTTTAGGATGTTCTAACTTCTGGATGTTTTGACATCAATCATAGATCTATTTTAATCTGGGCAGGAATTGTACAATTACCCAAAACTCTACTAGATTTCCGGTTTAATACGCTCGTTGGCTCTTAATTAATCCATGATTGCCTTATAAATATAAATCTAGTTCTACATGAATTTACTCCTAACTCTAAATCCAACCTTACAATTTTATTATAACTCGCATTTGTTTACATCGTTGGGACGCAATTCGAAAATGTGCATTGCATTCACAGCTTCAAACTACGTGAACATAACGTCAAACTATATGGTATGGGGCTACTATATTTGTTTTTCTCTGCAACAAAGTGATACGTGTCGATTTACTTTGGCAACTTTTTAGTTTCAAGGATTGTCGTACTATACAAATCACACAAACTTATATAAAATATAAAATTTTAAGATTTAGAAAATTGTAGGCATAAAGATTCAATAAGCAAATAAAGTATCCAAATTAATGTTCAAACTTGCCGAAGGCATAAAATCGCAACGCGCACTTTCATCCGCACGCGATGTGTGTGTGTCTCTCCAGTGTTGGAGTCGGCTAGCTAGCAAGTAGGTGGTCTGCAAATCGCTGTTTATTTGGTAAAACGACAGCGATGCAAAAATTCATCGTCGCCAAAAGGTGACAGGGTTTTTTTCTTTCCACAAGAGGTCTCTCCGGTCTCATTATTTGCAATAATTCGTCGTAATGGTGTCTTCTTCTCTGACTTAAGCCAGACTTAAACTAGGTGTACCCCAGGTTTAAATATGTGTACAATTTCTACAAAGTTAGACCAGGCTTAAACCTAGGTTTAAGTTAAACCTGACTTCAGAAACGCAATTTTAAACCTAGGTTTAAATCTGAGAGTTAGGCGAGGCTTGGACTAGACTTAAACCTAGGTTTAAAGTTAAACCTGACTTTAGAATACGGGCCTATGTGTCTAACTCTAAACTTGCTGCTCAAAATTTGTTGATAGTAGTGGATAATATATTATCCACTACTATCGCATATTATATTCGACATGTTATAATGTTCCTAAAAACACAAAGGGAAAGCTAATCATATGTGATTTTATAGTTAGGATTGAATTAGGAAAATTAGGAATACATCTCAACGCACGCGATGAGGAGAGGACTTCAAATGAGTTTATTATTCGATCGGTATCCCTTATCATTGACAAATCCTTCCAATATGTTTTTAAATTGAATAACGTAGAACCAATATGTTGCTCTACTACAAGAAATGCTTAAATTCATGGAATAAGTATTCCATAATATTCCCAGATCATATTAGGCGGGGTGACAGGGTGGATTACAAAAACCTTCTAGAGAGTTCTTTTTTAAAATCTTCCAGTACGTTTGTAGTTGATTTGTCGAACTGTCGTAGCCAGGCTATACGAGGTCATACATGCCATGATTTGTCGCAATCTGAGACGCTATCCAAGAAGCATCATGAGAGATGTAAAATCGGAAACATTTCGAAATATATCATAACATAATCATCCTTACGTGCAAGGGACAGCTTCCATGAACATACACTGCTAATATAATAAAAAGGTATGCACTTACATACATGTACATGTCATAACAATACATTAAACTTTATTCTTGACTTTATTAAGGCAAAATATAATCTTGATAAATACTGACGCCTGAACGTTTTCATTTGAATGTCCTTGTCTCAAAAATGTTAATAAATTAGAAAGTGATATCCCCAAATAATTATTTCTTTTCGCTAGTATAATAAATAATAACTACTTATAAAAATACCTGTCAACAGGTTCTTAGTATATACATCTTAATGGCGTGATTAAGAACATTTCATTCCTTGATGTCGAGATTCTCTATTTTAAGTAATGACTAAAAAGGATCTACTACATTTGTCTTTTTTCAATATCACCATTGGATAATGTTTATCTGTTATGTGAATAACCCTGTAATTTCATAACACATTTGATTAAACGAAATAAAGAGCCACTTCATTATGATTTAAACAAAAAATGATATGTTCAAATACACTCCCCTGTAATATAGATGTGTTTTCTTTAATAAACTTATCAATATAAAATGTTCTTATATTTATTTCTTCAGTCCAAATTACCATGTCTCGAGGTTCATTGTGTTGGAAACTGATTGAAAAGTCACATTGGGGCCAATAACAGACTCGTGATTAAGTACATACTGCCTGTCGAAAATGTTTATATTCTGCCCCCGCCCCCTCTTTTGTTTTGGGGGTGGGGTGGAATATCATGTCAACTAAGGGAAGACACATTGTATTGATGACATCCAACGTTTCGGACTGTTATACTAAATGTATCCAGCTCTGCGCTTTGTTGAATTTGTTATATTTGATTTTAGTTATGTAAGTTCTCGTGAAATGGCTGAAGGATAAACATCAACGGTCATGTACGCTGTCAAGAGGTTTGTTTATGATACTTTAGCTTGATAAGAATACTTTGGCTTTCCGCCTGTTTTGAAATGGAGCCTGTGAAGATTTGAAACCTAAAGCGTAATAAAACACATTTCTTCGATTTCCTTCCTTGTTTGTGTAAAGCAATTTGAAATTCATGTTTCTTGTTTATTATAACTTATTTATTGGCAGTAACGTTCTCAAAGCGCACGTTGAAGTATGTGTATACGTACATATATTTATTTTAAATTTTGAAAGATAACATAATTAGAATAAAATACCAAGTTTTTATTTTGTTTACCAAAATATAACCAAGAAATGAAAGTACCAAACAGAGTAAATTGAATTCTCTTAATACTGCGTAACATCATAAAATACTTTTTAAAAACTGATGCAGTTTTCATCGGTTATCAACCTTTTTTTCCTGAAATAGAATGTTTATTCCATTAATAATGCTGATATTAAATACACTAGCAAAATTTTTGTCTTCCTATATTGAATGACATAAACCATGAATGCAGTTTGAATATGAAGCATTGCCTTAACATGTTGTAATTAGTAGATGCAACATAATTTATATCAGTTTGTAGAGCATATTTATGAGTAAAGCGAAATTGTTAAATCGAAACTAAACCATTCAAGCTATATTTCATATTCAACAGACAAAGGGGAGAAATTAAAACATCTTTTCCAATATTTTTATTTTTTTTAAGGAATACTTGTACTTTTCAAATTGTAGTGAAATGGGTGTAGTGGCCAAAAAAAATGTTTGATCTTTAAAACACCTAAACGAGTTTAATAATAATAATAATAGTAATAATAATAGTAATAACAATAATAGTGTAAAGTTATATAGCGCACATACCTTCCCGGGACGCGTATTTTTTTTTCCCACCGCAGTTCTGGACCCCAGTCTGAACTCATTTGCATACAGCCAATCAGAGCTTATCTTGTCAATAACAAGCTTACGCGTGCTAAAGATTTTACGGATGCGGATATACGGTGCGAAGCTCTTTCATTACACACGTACACATGCACATACACCGACAGCGCTTACATCAGTCTATATGTCAGTCAGCCTGGTGTGCGCATAGCCATGGCATAGGCTTGCAAATGTTTCATTTGTGCTTGTCTAGCATGTCTACCTTTAGCAAATTTATTATAGATCTACACCTCTAATAATATCAGCTTATGAAATTGCTGTGAAAAATTATTACTTAGCACTAAGTTAAAATTACTCTAGCAATCAAAGATAGGCTTATCGTCATCGAAGCCACTATATATCTAGGGACTCATTTCTAAATTTATTTATTTATTTATTTGAACATATTTCATCAGGATAACAAGATCAGAGAGGATTGGTTTACATCCTGGTCCTGAATGTTAAAAACTTACACTAAAACATCAAAACAAAATATTAATCATACATAATTATATAGTCAGAACTGTCATGATAAAAATATTTAGCGACCACAATCTTAAGTAGAAACCAAGTAGAAATTACATGATATTTATTTAAATATATAAAAACACAATTATGGGATCAAATAATCAACTAATCTATTTAAAATCAAATTCTGTCACACTACAAAATAATGATCATGAAGTACCAAACTAAACTTAAGGCACTGAGGAGCAGAAGCTACGATAATAATATTCATAATTTACTGAAATAGGTTTTCTTATATGGCTCGGTGTAAAAATGTCAGAGGAAAAAATGTCGGAGGAAAAAATGTCAGGGGAAAAAATGTCAGAGGTAAAAATGTCAGAGGTAAAAATGTCAGAGGTAAAAATGTCAGAGGTATGAATGTTAGAGGTAAAAATGTAAAAACAAAAGCATGTGACTAGCTTGTTATGGTTACACCCGGGTTATATATTAGGCTTATCGAAAAAGAACAGCGAGGGATATTCTGCAGTCGTTATTTCACCGCTGCTTTATTTTCCACTTTCCCAGTTTAAATTTATTTACCTTTCGGCCC
This sequence comes from Mesocentrotus franciscanus, assembly GCA_037976565.1. Classification (NCBI taxonomy): domain Eukaryota; kingdom Metazoa; phylum Echinodermata; class Echinoidea; order Camarodonta; family Strongylocentrotidae; genus Mesocentrotus; species Mesocentrotus franciscanus. Next base: position 8,359,096 of record CP137681.1, on the reverse strand, counting down.
CAAGTTGTGACTTTTTGCCCGATTATTGCTTAAGGAAGACGGGGTATTCTTCTTCTGGGGCACGGCGACCCGCCTGCTCTCCCCCGTCCTCTTATATATATGCTTTGCTATATCCGTACAGTGGTCAATGCCTAGGCAGAGCAAAAATATATTGAATAAGGTAGACTAATGGGACATGGTTGCTACTCCGAGTTTCGCGTCTTGCAAGCGATCATCAGGCAGCTGATAGCATTCTTAAAAGTACATGATTACCCTACAACCTTGGTACAAATACGCTTAAAATAAGACTTAACTAATAAAATACAATTAGAATTACTCATGAGTAATTCTTATTGTATAGTATTCAGGTATTGTATTAGTCTTATTGTATTGTATTAGTTAAGTCTTATTTTGAGCGTATTTGTACCAAGGTTGTAGAGGAATCATGTACTTTAAAGAATGCTATCAGTTGTCTGAAGATGGCTTGCAAGGCATGAAACTCGGGAGTAGCAACCATGCATGTCCCATTAGTCTGCCTTATTTAATATTTATATATATTATGCTTTTGTATAAGCAAATTGTACTGGTACACTGAGCAAACTTCTGGGAAAAAAAGATTTCTAAAATCGAGAAGTTTGGCCATGTTTTATAGGCTGAGTTGTCGCTCCATGGTGTAATCATGAAATAAAAGAAAAGTCAGCACAGCCCCAAAATAGGATCAGATATCTGTGAATCTCCCCCACTTCTCCTTCACTTTTGAAGATCGTTGGACATTTTAACTGCGTGGCAATGACTACTATAATATGTAATTTCCAATAAATGCATATTTCCGACAATTCCACTTACTTGTGGGCTTGGTATTTTGATACTCTGAAACAAAGCAGAAAGCCATGTTATTAATGCTAACCGCACCATCACATTCCAGAAAAGCGCGCTTTGCAATAAAATATTGTCGATTACTATTGCGGTATAAATAGTCTGGGAGAAAATCAATAAGCAGCTTTGTTACTCCGATACAAAGCAGAAAGCCGCCCATGTTACATCAATTAAAGAGAAGGTTGAGTTCTGGGGAAAGGTGAAAAATAATGTGTGAGCGTTATCATTCTTATTATGCAAGTGTGGAAGAACATCAAAGAAAAAAATTATTCCCTGAAAAGAATGGCTCTAATCTATTTCAAATGCCTTCATATCCAATATATGACAAGTAACAGCTTTAAAATGAGGCCCGATTTGTATGCCACATGTTTGTGTAGTCCCATATCTATATATTTCTGTGTACAGTGCTTGTTACTTTACCAAGACTGGGCCAAAGTTTTTATCATTTTGATGACTCCAAAACCTTGCAGTACACACCAATACTTACATGTTTATGCTAGATGATCAACCTTTTCTGATTGCTTCCACACCGTTTCTTTCACAATGCAATCGCAAGACCAGAACCCAACTTTATCTTTAAATGCCAACCGCACCATCACATTCCAGAGAAGCGCGCGCTTTGCAGAGGTTCGGTTTAAGTTACATCGTTATTTATATAACAATGTGCAAAAAAGTTGATCGTGGATTACTATTGAGGTATAAATAGTCTGGGAGAACAGCAATGGGCATCTACACGGGCTAGGTTGTAGGCTGCCACCGGCCAAACCTGTAGCCGGGTCCGTTTCACAAACATTAACACATCAACCAATTCAAAATATCGAAAAATGTTAGACATTCATACATAATATGCAAGCCTGATCACAAAAAAAAAGTTTCAAAATCTATTTTCCACATTCCTCAGGACATGTACAAAATACAACACACAGCCATTTATAAAATTTACGTTATGATATGGAAGAAAGTAATATAATAGACTAGCCCATGCAGTAGCTTATACGTCTCGACATTCTGTGTGATAAAAGTGCTGAGATATTATGACGGCACTCATTTTTTTTAATGCTTGTACCTTTAACATTTTTACCTCTGACATTTTTACCTCTGACATTTTTACCTCTGACATTTTTACCTCTGACATTTTTTCCTCTGACATTTTTACCTCTGACATTTTTTCCTCTGACATTTTTACCTCTGACATTTTTACCTCTGACATTTTTACCTCTGACATTTTTTCCTCTGATATTTTTACCTCTGACATTTTTACCTGGCACCTCTTATATGGCATGTTTTTAAAACAGTCGATGGATTGTGCATTGTGTAGATTAGAGGGTAAGTTATTCCATACTGCCGCCTGCATAGCATAGACTATTCTTACAAATTTCAATATTAGGTTTGGGAAGGACAACAGTCATTGAGTTATAATAATCTTGTATTCATTGGATGCCGATCAAATACCATGTCAATAGCATTGCACAAACGTAATGGAGCGTAGCCATGGATACAATTATACAATGTACAAGCAAGGAAATAGTTACGTCTTTCTTCTGATACCTGCCATTTCAATCTTTTGATAATCAAGACCACTTTCATTAAATTCAAAGTTCTTTTCAACAATTCTTGCTGCTTTTTTTTGCAATCTTAGGATAATATTCTTGTTACATACAGAACAACTCCCCCATAAAGATTTTACGGTTGAGAAATTTATCATAGATCTACACCTCTAAAACTGGTAAAAGGCATAATAATATCAGCTTATGAAATTGCTGTGATGTTCATAGTTCTCAGTAAAAGAAGTAAAAAATAAAATATAAATAAAGCATGATAATTAGTGCTAAGTAATAATTGATCACAGCAATTTTATTAGAGGTGTAGATCTATAATAAATTTGCTAAAGGTAGACATGCTAGACAAGCACAAATGAAACATTTGCAAGCCATGGCTATGCACGTACACCATGCTGACATAGACAAGGCGCTGTCGTCTGTGTGTAAAGAGCTTAGCGCATCCGTAAAATCTTTAGCATGCGTAAAGCTTGTTAGATGAGCTCTGATTGGCTGTATGCAAATGAATTTAGACTGGGGTCCAGAACTGCGGTGGGAAAAAAAAATTACGCTCCCGGGACGCTCATGGTGCTAGTTCAGTAACAGTTCTCGTTGATACAAATAAAGTCACTGTTCTTGACAGCCTGTACTCTGCCTGATTTCTTCCCTCCCGGAGCTCTTCGTTTTATTTCATCTTCTCTCTCTCTATCATTTGTTCTTGTCTCTGTTTTGTCCTCATACTCTATTTCTGGGAGAGAAGGGGTGAATGTTAAGAGCAAATTTATTTTATCTATTTTATGCATTCTGTGCATTATCGAGATTCAATTGTTATGCCATTTTTAAATGTATATGTCAGTTTAGTTTTTTCTGTTATTGTTTTATTTATTATTGTCGTATTTTCTTTGTATCCTCGAATGTATATATTGTTTATTTTGCTTGTATATGTATGTCACTCGCCAGTGGAGGACGAATTTCTGTATTTTGTAAAATTATCTTGAATCTTGAAAGTAATTGTTTATTTGATAATAGAGTTATAACATCAGAAACTCAAAAACAGCGTTGCAACACTTGTATCACCCATTTCAATCCACAGCTCTGCCCGGAGGGCCCGATGCCCTCCAGCTGTTCCGTTCACTGACAATTCGGGGGACTAGCCCAGTCAGCACATGGTTCACAAGAGCTCTAAGTTTCGAGGCCATCAGGCCCCACACGAGCCAAAAATGAGACTAAATGGTGAAAACTAACTTAGTTCAGATGTATATACAAATACAATATTAATTATTGATTTAGTAAAATAAATAGTTTAAAAAACAATTTTTATGGACTTGATGTATTAGGTGTGTGTCTCACATTCTTTGCAGCAGGAGGTTTGTTAAGTTGAACTTACACATTATAGCAAAATGATCAGAAAGACCACCCACCACCATCACATCTTTCACTGTATTTCTATCTGACTGGCGAGTGTGGAAATGTATGTGTTTTGTGACCTGAATATGTTGTCTAAGGTCATTAGCACTTAGAGTCTCTGGTATTTGGGGAAACATTATTAACATGAATGTTAAATGCTGCTTGTAAGTATCGGCTTGCATGGTGATGTAGAAATACAGTAGGCTTGCGGGTGCACCATGTGTGAGAGAGAGAGGATTGAGGAGTTCTGAAAAGAACTCTCGGTAATCTTTCTTGAGGGTGTGTAGTCCTGAAAAGGACTGTTGGTGTAGTCTTGAAAAAAGACTGTTGGTTATCTTTCTTTCTTAGCTTATAGATCTAAGGAGAACTATAGCGCTTGGAGAGGATGAGTGGCGGGAGTGGCTCGACGTTCGAATAGGTTGACTATCACTCCTGACGACGGATACATTCCTATTGCTGCTTCAATGTACTAGCCTACCACAATATATTTCTTTCATAGCAGGAATTAATTAGCAGGCAACTGGCTTGTATCAGTGTTAGGGTTGAATAACAGCTTCAATTGAGGCTGGGGGAATTGTCCTTTGGGGTAATTAATTGTCCTGCTGGTAATTGGCCAGGGGTGATTGTCCGAGGGGTAATAGTCTATAGAACCCTAAAACAGCATTCACTCCAATGTGAAGATGCAAGGAAATTTATAAAACCACTAGAGAAATCGCAAATATTCAGTGAAAAATTCTGGTTATTCTGTGTTGAAAGCCAAGAACATGCTGCCTGTTCCAAAATGAATCGATCATTCCATTATGCCATTTATGGTCCCAAATAGAAAAATAGATAATGTTTGGGTTTTTTTCTTCAAATTATGTGTGATGTGTATTTTTGACAATGATTAATTCTTATCATTCTCTATCTTTATGAAAAAGAAAAGAAGAACAAAATTGCAAATCACGATGGATGTGGCTCTTTTACTTGTCCTTGGCCCTTGACTTTCTGCAGGGTACAATGAATTACTCCAAGAGTGGAATTGGTGTGAGGAATATTGCCATTTTCAGTAGGGGCACTGGTCCGAGAATGAGGATTGTCCGCATAAACGAGGATATCCTGGTAAACGCGGACAAATCCCATCCTAAAAACATAAAGGTCGTCCGCGAACGTTTTTTTTTTCTTTGGCTCTCTGCGGGTGCAGGGTTCCTGATCTGCGTGCTGGCAATGCGAAAAACGGATTCCGCGTACCGGTAATAAAATACCCCAGTTCACTGTCTACTTTTTACAGGTTGACCGTCTTCCCGAGGATTTATCGTTCATAACGTGAAAGTCTCTGTGCTGCGTATGTGTAAAATGCATCATGGAGCATCATCGCGGAATCCGTTTTTCGCATCCCCAACGCGCGGACCGGTAGGCCTAACAGGATTGTCCGCACAAATGCGACCTTTTTTGGGGGACGCAATTTGTCTGCGTTTACGAGGGTATCCTCATTTATGCGCACGATGCTTATATTCTCGTAACAGCACCCCTACTCATCTTGTGAAATAAACCATTTTTAATTTAAATTTCAGTGTGTATATACACAAAGATAATGGGTAAAATCTACAGACATGTGCAAGCATGCATTGCACACAATGAACCGTTAGGCTATACTGTGCAGAGTCCATGAATGAGTGGTGGAATATTTCACAAGCATGCTAAGAATTTATAGACAAGTCATTTTGACTTTACAATAATTTTTTTTTAATGAAATACCTACATTGGCTATAGCGCCAAACATACCAAACGAGGAGAGTGAGCAGCACAAATTGAAATAGCCGCAGTATCGCAAACGCTAGTGAAACAGAGTGGTGCAATGGAGTAAAATCGAGGGGCATTTTATTCAGTTTTTCTACATGATTTTGAGCTGTGAATCAGATGAAATTAAATTAGCTAAGCTAGAGAACTGATTTTTTTAAAGGTCATTTTTGCAGTATAATTTTGAAGCATCATAATGATTCATATTCAATATTCAATTGAACAATAATTTACAATTTAGTATTTGTTTCGTACATGTGTGGAAAAAAACTTTTAATTTGTTGCAAATGTTAGCTCCAAAATCTAATTAGTTTATGAGGCCTATGAGGTCCATATACCGTTTAATTAATGGTAAGACCTCATGCATTGACATTGTAGGAGTGTGAGGTGGAATTTGGTATGCTTAAGTTGGATGAATTTTGATTGTACAACAAATTTTCATAGAAAAATTGCTGACACACACACATACACACAATATAAAGACTATAAAGCCTAAAGGAATCACACACAGAAAAGTTTGTATGTGGGACTATAATCTATATTCTATTCATGAAATACATAGGTCTAGCCCCGATGGGCAAATGGTTTTCAAACAATATTAGTCCTTATATCGATTATTCCTCAGAAATGAATATCTAAAGACATATTAAAAACTTACGGTATACATTGTAGATATTTTTGGAGTGGAGACAAAGATCGAACCACCAGCAGCAAGGCTAATTTAAAGCTACGCCGGCCACCAGCGGCTACCCTAAAACTGTGGCTGCATGCATGCATGCAGCTAGCTGCAAGTACGGTATCTAGCTAGGCGCTCTGGCGGGTCTAGCGGCGGCGCCGGCGGTCAACGTCAGGCCTTGGCGACTACTGCACAGAGCTATCCTTGCCGGATCGCGTCGAGCAAGCTAGCCCAGCCCAGGCGCGGATCCAGTGGGGAGACTGGGGGTGCATGCTCCCTTTTTTTCCTTCTGAAAAAAAGGGAAAAAGCCAAGAAATTTCCCATATATGTTCAGTTTACGCATTCAGAAATGCCTCAGAATGTACCATACAGGATCTTAAGGTTCAAAATTTTCCCGGACCCCACGCCGATAAAGGCTTCGCGCTCGCAATTTCGTACATTTCATGCCCCTCCTTTTAAAAAATCCTGGATCTGCCGCTGTAGCCGGTCGAGCAGGATGTATATCGCATAGGCTGCCTGATAATACGCACGCGTATCGCGCACAAGCATTCCACAGTAAGTTACTGTAACAGAATATAATCCTGAGACGACGATATACGGTAGCTGAGTATCGCGCGCGCGCTGGATGACTATTTGTTCAGTATATTACTGTGGTCTTCGATAACCCAGGTGACAAATAGGAACAGTATGATACTGTTGCTACTTTGTAATCTAGGTTACAGAATATATAATCTAGCACGTTTATACTGTGCTACATTAGATCACCTGCTACGGTATCTTACTGTCCCGATTATTGGTATCAGGTGTAACACACACATCCATAGATACAGAATTATGTACAATGTTGATTTCAGTCATTTCAAGTGTACGAATATTACGTGAGAAAGGAACAACTTTAGCATCCAAGTTACTACAATAAAAGAGTGCAACTCCACAACCTCTTTTATAGAGTCTTGGTGTATGACTAAACCTGTAAACACCTGGATTTAGGGCTGCTATCACAGCATCATCATCTAGATGTAACCATGTCTCACATACACCAACAATGCCAAGTTCATTATCTATAACAAAGTCATTGAATTCAGAGGTTTTATTACGGATGAGGCGGGTATTAATGAAACTAAATGATACACTCTGCTGTGGTCGATCAAGTTTATCCTTTGAACGGTGAGGCAGTGATGCCATACATTTCAGTGACAGTTTCTAATTAGTTTGCCACCTCGATTTCCCCTGCGCGTTTTACGTATACAAGGTTGACTCCCATACGATGTGATAACATTTAAAACATCATGGGGTAATTCAGTTAACTTGTATTTCCACTGCCAAAGCGCAGCTGTATTATACTTAAAAACATATCGTGTGGACTTGAGCTGCGAACAGGCATTAGTCACAGTAGGTGTATAATGAATGGTATTACATTTATTGTTATCTGGCCCTGGATTAGGGTGTATATCACCTGCACTTAAAAGTTCAAGTTTGAAACTTGCACATGAATTCGCGTAACATGGAATTATTCTCTTCATGATGCAACTCCTACTACAAGGTTGATGTACAAAGTCATCAACAGAACCACTAACAAAAGACTGAGTATGTGCACAGGGAATGTTACTCACATGGTAGCACAATGTTACAAGAAGCCAGATATGAATAGAAGCAATTGTATTACATAATAGTACTCACGGTCGTGCTTAGTCAGGCAATGACAATACAAGGTTAATGCTATTTACAGAACAGTAGAGAGTGCAATATGGCTACACTTCCAAATGCGGTAAACCTCAAAAACTTTTCCCCTTGAAAAACACAACTTTAAGAAAATGTCCAGAGCCACAACTTTCCTAGTAGGCTCCTGGATACTTATATAATCCTATGATAACAATGCAAGAAAAAATATCAGCTTAGAACTGGTAAGAGAACTGTTGCTTTGAGAGAGCTAGCACTAGCATGCATACACATGTTTTGCGCTCATTTCGATTTGCTTATTGTTTTTGTTAACTGTATATTGCATACCGTCTGTTTATTAGGCTTTAGGGCTCGAAAATCAATCCTGGACCACAATTCAACAACGTTTTTGGAAAGAAGAAATCTAATCATGATATGGATACCCGTTTCGCTTTATTTCCTTATTGGCAAGATCCCGGAGATCTATTTTTATATTAATAACAAATATGACATGTGGCAAAATTGACATTTTAACATCGTTTGTCTATGGACAGTTGCAATCTAGTATTACTCTTTTTTTTTTCTTTATTTGGGGCACTATGTTTGTATTTCGCTCAAAGACATCACGATAAAACATCATGGTTAAAAAAAATTGGTAATTATACAATCATATCGGTTGACGCATTGTAAGTGGGTCCTTCCTGTTTTTCGCTGATATTATTGCTCTTTCCATGCAAGGTTTGTTTATTTTTCTGTATTTCCTCATTGGCCGTTGAAACAGCAATTGCGTGTAAGCGCCATGCATTCTCGCACGTGTTCGCGCGTTATCATATTAGAAGGATTACAAACAACCTTTGTTGTCATTAATTAGTTCTTCTTGCTGTGAGTCTGATGTGAAGATGACAGCGATGAAGTTGAATCTGGTTTTATATTTCTCCTTGGCCTCTTCTCCGTTTCATCAGCGGAACGTCGTGAGTATTCTCGTAGACTCTGTTTGGGTCTTGCTCTGCAAATATTATTAAATAATTACAATATTATACGGAGTATTTATTTCAAATAAATCTTAATCTTAAGGCTGTATTACAATACATAAATGTACTTCTACTATAGGTCTTCACGTGTCTAGCCCAGTTTTCCCAATCAAATTGTATAAAACATGCACCTGGTATGTTTGCAAATCGGAATTATCAATCATTGGTCCTTCGCGCTTTAATCACGTTTAAATAAACTACATGTACATTGTTGTACTACATTCCTTCGCCATGAATAGATTACCATTTTGTTGGAAATAATTTCTAAATCTTACGACTGCATTACAGCGAATAAATGTACTTGTACTAGAGTTTCATACGTTTTTAGCCCAATTATCCCAATCAACTTTTATAAAACTAACGATTCGATTACCAAGGTCAATCTCCTTACGCCTTTTAAACCCATATCGTAAGGAACAATAGTCTCCAAAAAGGCACCTATAATGAATTAAATCACCATTTCTAACCAAACTTACTGTTAAATTTGGAAAACGGAGAAAAAGGGTGCAGCCTGTTGGATAAGTGATACAATAGAACACCTATTATTTTAATTGCCTCTTTCCACTCCTGGGTTGGTACATTAGGTGTCGGTTTTGCTTAAAATTGACAGAATATCGAGTGCGGTTTAAATATATGGGAACGAGTCACTATCCACATGCCGGCCATCCAGAAGTGTATATCGATGGCTGATAGGGGACCAATTGTGCTTCTGACTGGGACATGAATGATGCTAAGGTGGTTTGCCGGGAGTTCGGCAATAACAAAAATTAAGGTTGAAATAGGCCTTTTGATTTTTAAAATAATAATATAAATACAAACAAAATAAAATGTATATCTGTAGTAAATATTTGTATTATTATTATTTCTAAAAGATGTGGTATAAAGAAGCTAGGATGGATCTGATCTTTCAATATGTTTTAGGGAAGAGTATTCTGTCGGTTACGACCACATATAATACTTGGTTTGGTGACTTACGTCAAGGCTTTGAATATTCAATTAACGTGTGTGTACTCTAGTTATGGCATATATATATAGCATGCATTATAAATCGAAAACAAATCGTTACGCCGTTATAAAACACTATTCTTCTTCTCATTAAATGTCTGTAACTTTTCTTTTTTCTTCGTACAGATGATCCGGGTTTGGGGCTCAGACAGGGAACTAATCAATATTCAGGCTACCTAGCGGTCAAGCTTGCAAATGGCAGTTGGAGCAAATTTTATCTTTATTATTATAAATATGGTTATTATTTGTCCTGGTATCAGTATATCTCGGACATCTGTCGTCAGCTTGGATTCGGGGAGCTCAACAGGTGGAATAGTTTTGTATATAGCAGCACGTACAGTATGACAAATAATAATTATAACAATGATACTACTACTACTATTAATAATAATAATAATAATAACAATAATACTACTACTAATAATACGAAAGATTTATGTAGCGCTTGTGATATAAAAGTTTCAAAGCGCAATACAAAAATCAAGATTCCTTCAAGAAAAATCAATATTACTATAAATGAAATTAACATTACTTGATTTACCAGGAGAATAAAATATTACCAACATAAATGAATTAATTAGCATTACTTAAATTACCAAGAAAATTACACATTACTAACGTTACTAACTAAATGAAGATAACATGTAAATTCCTACGAAAGTTAACATGTTAACAATAACAAAAGTGTAACAAAAGACATTATGAAGGCACTGTAATACAAATTCACTCTTATTGTATAGTTATTGGGGTTGTTTTTGGAATAGATGAATTTTTAGATTCTTTTTAAAAATGTATGTGGTGGGTGAGTCATGAATATGGGCGGGGAGAGTGTTCCAAAGAATGGGGGCACAGACAAAGAAGACCCTGTCACCATAGCGGTTGTGGGTGCAAGGACCAAGTACGAGCTGGGGTCTGGTTTATGATCTAAGGTTTATGCTTTTAGTCTGTTTGGGTGAAATCGGTTCAATCAAGTATGAGGGTGCGCGATGATGATATTGTACGTGAGGAGAAGAATCTTGAATAGGATTCGTTGAAGAATTAAGAGCTAATGTAGAGTGCGGATGACTAGTGCGATTGATGAGACGTGCAGCGGTGTTCTGTATGTGCTGAAGTGGGGCTAGATGACAGGCAGGTAAGTAGATTAATTCACTATTACAATAGTCCAAATTGGAAGTTACCATAACATTTACGAGCCGTTCACTAGAGCTCGATTAAGGTATTTCCAGACTTTCCAATCCTATAAACACCGAAGCAAGCTGCCCAACACACCTTTCGGATGTGCTCCCTCAAGGCTAACGAGTCATCAACAATAACACCACGATCTCGTGCAGAATTGGTCGCAGTCATAACAGCTCCGTTTATGTGAAGGCTAAGAGACTCGTTCCGTTTCGTAAATTGTGATGTAGTGTGGATGAGATCAATCTTGTTTGCATTGAGCATTTACTGGCACAAGTCTTCATATCTGTCTCACAGTCTTCAAAAGACGAGATGTCAGCAGCCAGGTCGTTGCATCGCATAACGATGTACAACTGTGTATTATCTGCATATAACATGTGGCTAATACCGTTGTGAGCTGCGATGACGTCACTCACATGACCAGTATAAAAACGAATTCCCATTCCCAGTACTAAGTCCTGTGGTAACCCCCCTTCCACGTTAGAGGGAATTCAGCTGGTTTGGCTCCGTTTAGGATTACACTTCGCTTCCGGTTCTCGGGGTATGACTTTAGCCATTTTAGACCAAAACCTTCTATGCCGTAGTTGTGCCTGAAGCGTTGAATCAACATGTCATGGTTGATGGTATCAAAGGCTTCTGAATGATCAAGCAGCAATAGAATGGCCTCCTGTCCTTTATCTAACGCCATAAATATATCATTGTAAACCCGCAAAAGGAGCAGTTACCATCGCGAATGAAAGTTACAATTGAATGACCATCGCGAAGGAAAGAGCTGAAACTCTTGAAGGTAACCCCTTAGGCGATTGCTAACAATCCGTTCTAAGAGTTTTGAAAGTAATATCTGATTGGCAATCAGGCGATAGTTTGCCATGTTTTGCACATCTAACTGAGATATATTGAAGATTGGGATGACATGTGAAGTTTTGAATAAGGAAGGAACAATCCCAGAAGAAAGTGAAAGGTTCACAAGTTTAGCGATGGAACAGAAAGTGTTCCATCTCCCTGAGAAAATTGAGAACATCACAAAGGGAACGTCTAATATCAGCAATGAGGTGATATGCATCTATGTCCTTCAGCATGCGACACTTTACCAATTTCTTAGTTGAAGGGGGGCGAGTAAAGTTCTGAGTACAGACGATTGCATTGTGATATGACGGTAGTCCAGAAATACAATGGTGACGAGATGTCCTTTTGAAGTTGCGCACCACCGAGGCTGCATATTCTATCGTAAGAATTATTATATTTTGGGGTTTAATTATCCTATTAAGTATGACGAAGATGACAAACAAAACTTTCAGATCCATTGCGAGGATGTCCAGGCGTGTGTGCAACCCGTATTTCTAAGGCGACTGCTTGGTTGTTTCATTAAGATATATAATAATAATAACAATAAATATAATAATAATCCATTTTTATATAGCACATAACAAATTATGTCCCTACGCTTAAAAAGAAAAGAAAAGAGAGAAATAGGGTACTGTGTTCCTTTTACTTGTTTACAACAATTGTAATAACTATGTTGTAGGGTGGACTTAAACGTATCAATTGTGTCAACGTTTCTGAGGAAGTCTAAGAGGTTCTTCCTTAAAACTTGGGCAGCATGGGCCAATGAACGTTCACCACATGTGTTTGTCAAAATATGAATAGATTCCTTTTACATGATCGAAGATTTCTTACTCGTTTATATACAGTGAGTAATTCATTGAAACAATAGGGAGCTAATTTTTTATATAAAAACATCCATAAGCTAATAAACATATTTTAAATTGGATGCGAGACTGGACTGGTAACCAATGTTAATTTCGTAATACAGGGGAAATTGAATCATGTTTGTTAGTACATGTAACTATACATGTAATTATGTAAGATACATTGACGGGAGTTGGCATCAGATATCAGATACATGCCCATTAATCCTAGCAGCGTTTTGTGAGTCATTGTGTCCAAGACATGGAGGCAGGCTTAAAGCCGAAGTCCACTCCAAAAATAACTCACTTTCAATAGAACCAGAAAAATCAGACAAACCAATCAAAAAAAGTTTGAGCAAAATCGGATAACTAATAAGAAAGTTATGAATTTTTAATGACATGAAAAACTTTGAAAATCACTACACAAATTGGCAACTCACTCATGAGTCTGTGACGTATGGTTCTCACTATCCACTAATTATTTTCTTTATATTGATAATATAAATTTCCTATTTTCACCCTAAGAATCTTATTTCTTCACATCAGCATCCAAGATAGATTGTTAGTAATATGTTTTTTGTGGATGCACAAATAAAGAGTAATTGTTGTCCAGTTAAATCATGAAAAATTGAATTTTGATAAACTATTTATATAAAAATCAATAATTATGAAATACAATATTCAGAAAATAGTATCAATTCTTCAAAATTCATAAAAGTTTTGGGGAAATGTCATGCACGCAATATGATACAAATCATATAACCTGGGCAAAAGCATGGGAAATCAAGTTTTGGGGGATAAAAAGGGAAATTAATGGGCTTAAACTATATAAAGCAATTGATAAGTTGTGAGGACATGACGTCAGAAACTGATAACCATCTTGGCAATTTGTGTTGTGATTCTCATTGTTCCACAAATTGGCAACTCACTCATGAGTCTGTGACGTATGGTTCTCACTATCCACTAATTATTTTCTTTATATTGATAATATAAATTTCCTAATTTCACCCTAAGAATCTTATTTCTTCACATCAGCATCCAAGATAGATTGTTAGTAATATGTTTTTTTGTGGATGCACAAATAAAGAGTAATTGTTGTCCAGTTAAATCATGAAAAATTGAATTTTGATAAACTATTTATATAAAAATCAATAATTATGAAATACAATATTCAGAAAATAGTATCAATTCTTCAAAATTCATAAAAGTTTTGGGGAAATGTCATGCACGCAATATGATACAAATCATATAACCTGGGCAAAAGCATGGGGAAATCAAGTTTTGGGGGATAAAAAGGGAAATTAATGGGCTTAAACTATATAAAGCAATTGATAAGTTGTGAGGACATGACGTCAGAAACTGATAACCATCTTGGCAATTTGTGTTGTGATTCTCATTGTTCCATAGTTTTACATACTTATTCAAAAATTCATAACTTTCTATTAGTTATCCGTTTTTGCTCAAACTTGTTTTGATTGGTTTGTTTGATTTTTCTGTTTTTATTGAAAGTAAGTTATTTTTGGAGTGGACTTGTACTTTAATGATGGTTTGGAGACCCCAGACATGTTTCGAATTTGACAATGCGACTGAGAAGGCTCGGTCTTGTTTTGTTAACCTGCCGGAGATAGTACGATACCTTACTCTTTGCAATATCTCGGAACACGGAACTCTATTCTGTCGTTTCTGTATGAAGGATCGGAAATTGATCTGTGATCCAAGGTTTGTCTGAAATTCGTTTGTTTCGAGGTGACGTTTGCAAAGTGTTTATCGACTCAGATAAGCATGTATGAGACCATTAGCCATTTCATCAGTGCTATCTATGTGATAAAGCCAATCAAATTGGTAAGATGTTTTTCATTGTCCGAAGGATCCAATGTTACAGTCCCGTAAAGAGCGCCTTTTACTCTTAGTAACTATATTGCAAAAAGAGCTTTGAGACGACACAATTGCATGATCCGAATTATCTATAGGGGCTTTGATAAGAGGCTTGCTAAACTGCTGTGGATGATCGGTAAAGATCCTGTCTAATGTTCGATTATTGCGGGTATGTTGATTAACCATCTGTGAAAAACCGAGATGACACGCAAGTACACCGACATCAAGACCATTAACGTTTTTAATAATCATTATCAAGGGTAAATCTTGATAAGTGCTTATGATGTAATCTCCCATGGTAATCAAACGACTGATGATGTAATTCTGCTGTGATGTTCGGCAACACCGCTGCCTCTCTGAGGTAGAGGGCGCCGATTCCAAGCCGGTGTTT
Organism: Mesocentrotus franciscanus; assembly: GCA_037976565.1. NCBI lineage: Eukaryota > Metazoa > Echinodermata > Echinoidea > Camarodonta > Strongylocentrotidae > Mesocentrotus > Mesocentrotus franciscanus. Next base: position 8,344,016 of record CP137681.1, on the reverse strand, counting down.
CTTCCGTACGTGTATACAGTGGTAAAAATGGGGGGGGGGGATGATGAATGAATAGATCAACCCCTTGACAATAGGCATTAAATAAAGATCTACGCCGCTGTACAGTATCAAGTAATAACGGGCAAAACACGACGTAAATTGAAATTGGAAAATCCATCTCCGGGGCATGTTTTTGTTTACACCTGCCGCAATTTTACCATTTTTGGCATTGTTAATGCCCGCTTTGGAAAGTTCGGTACGATTCCGGTTTTTACTCACATTTTTCAAAAAGTAAAAAAGAATTGGAAAAAGTCACTGATACATAACATAATTAGTAGCGACGATAAATACACCTATTTTAAATTACTGTAATTGATGGTAACCCGAGTTGGTAATGCAGTTATCACCATTTCCCCCTAAAATGTAATGATTATTTGTATTACTATTATTATCATAATTATTATTATCATCATTGTCATTGTTATTTTTATTAGTATTATTATTATTATTATTATTATTATAAGTAGTAGTAGTAGTAGTAGTGGTAGTGGTAGTAGCAGTAGTAGTAGTAGTAGTAGTAGTATTAGTAGTAGTAGTACAGTCAAACCTACTTTAGTGACAATCTGTCTACAAAGACCACTTTTTGTGTTTCCCTTGGGCGGTCGCTATAGACAGGTTTGACTGTAGTAGTAGTAGTAGTAGTAGCGGAATTATTGTTATTGTTATTACTATTGGGGGATGTCGAGATTATGGTAAATTGTAATGAGTCTAATACTTACCAAGTAAGTTTCTCGTAAGCAATAAGTGGCCTTAGTTATGGTATATTTAGTTTCATTATTTTGGAAATCGAAGACACCATTCCTTTTCTTGCCATTTAATTTCTGAAACTTTTTTCTTCTTCTTTTTTATACAGGTGATCCGGGATTGCGGCTAAGATACGGACCTGATCAGTTTCCAGTGAGGATAGAGGTTAATCCGGCAAGTGGCATTTGGAGTAAATTGTGTTTTGGTGATTATTATGATGGTTATTGGGATTTGTCTGCTCATCTATATCTCGAACATCTGTCGTCTGCTTGGATTCATAGCTCATCTGATGGGATATATTCTAATATAGCAGCACGTTCAGTATGACAAAGGTGACGAGATGTCCCTACGAAGTTGCACACTACCGAAGTTGCATATTCTATTCTAAGGATTATGAAACTTGAGCGGTTTATTTAATACATCCAGCATGATAAAGATGAAGAAAATAAAAATCAAGATCCATTGCGAGGGTGCCCGAGCGTGTCTGCACCTGTATGTCAAAGGCGGCTGCTTGGCTGTTTCATAATCATACAAATCAGTAAATATTTACCTGCTTGGTCGTAAAAAAAAGTAAAGGAAAAATGAATTAGAGGTTATGCACTTTTTGATGTCTCCGGGAAGAATATATACCAAAAAATAGGACACGCGTAAGCAAAGGATTTTTCCTCAAGTTTTTGCAACATTAATAAATCACAAGGGAGCCGGAAGTGGATGAGCGTGAAGATCTTGCAGGGGTGTATTTTACATTAAAGATAAAGACCAGTTCTGGTCATGCGATTACATTGTGAAAGAAACGTTGTGGAATCGATCAGAAAAGGTTGATCATCTAGCATATAAGTATTGGTGTGTACTGCAAGGTTCTGGAATCATCAACATGATAAGAAATTTGGCCCAGTCTTGGTAAAGTTACAAGCACTGTCCACAGAAAGATTTATATGGGACTACGCGACCACGTGCGCGATATCTATTTGGTCCCAATAGATATAATAATTTACCAAATATATCAATTAGTAGGCGGTTTCCCGGCAAAATTTGTATCATCACGTATTAGTCAAAACATATTCTTTCACATGATTGGTAATGAGAGCTTCCATTTCATTTTTTGAGAGAGGGGCGTTTCCGAAACTGGCCTTTACCTTTAAATAGATATTGTATCGGGGAGCAGAACCGTGAATGAAAACAATTGGATCTTTAACAGGGAGCCAGTAGGGACTTTTAGATTTGCACGACGAGAACGTGGACTGCTACGTGGACATCCTTTTAAGGCAATGTGACGTCCTTTTAAGGCACACTGCCGGGCACTGCCAGTGCCTTTAAAGGACGTCACATTGCATTAAAAGGGTGTCCACGTAGCAGTCTACGTTCTCGTCGTCCAAATCTAAAGTCCCTAATGAGGCGACTGAAAAACCGGGATGATATGGGTACGCAGAGTAAACAAAGTGGCAATGCGGGACGCAGCGTTTTAAAGCTCCTGGACAACATTTTTGGACAACAGATTCTGGTGTAAATTGAACACAATGGCAAATGTTTCACAATAAAACCAATATTACGTAACTGCTATCTAACTGGTCTACATGCATTTGAAATTGGATTAGACATTGGCATATGCCAGTCAAACATAAAACTGAGAGTTGACAAATTAATTGTGTGGCCGGAAAATGAAATGTAATTAATATCAAATTTATTGAGCTGCACTTTAGAACCAAATATAAGGAATTCATATTTATCTGAAATCACTTTCAGAGAACGTGCGAGCATGCAATCGTGAAAATCAACCATGCACGATTCAAGGCGATGAACAGCCCTTTCCGCAGCGTAATGATTAAAATTGAAGGAAATCATAAGTTCAATATCGTTTTGCGTATTGTTAATCTATGCCACGTTTTGGCAAAACTTGTCGCAATCCAATCAAATAAATTGAAAAAAGGTCGACCCGCCCACAGAGTCATTTTAGATAGAGGGCAAAGGTGCTGATTTGCAGCTATTGATACAACCGATCCGGGAGTGATATGAGAGATGTGACTCAAAACCTTTTGTATGCCTCACCCTCGCCATCGAATGAACTGAGTGTGTTCTGAAGAACGGTACGATTGATGGTATCGAAGTTTTTTGTATTACAAATACCAAAGCGCCCGCATGACCATCGTACGCCTGACGTATGGTCGCCGTGGAACCGCTCTACGGCATGGCTACGGCGTGTCTAATCTACGCCGAACCTAGAAATGAAAACAGTTATAACTCCGCGTTATAATCCCACGGCGGCCCGTAAGGCCTGTAAAGATAGGGATGCGCCCTAGGGTGACCGTGTGACCCTGGGGCCGTGCTTCATCACTTCAAAGGCCCTACGGCAGCTGAAGGTTTTCTCTCTCCACAAATTCGAAATACGCCGTGCGGCTACTCAAACATATGTGACCGCTACCGTATGTGACCGTGGGAATGCTGCGGCGGCCCTATAATTGAAATTGGCCGTAGCTTTTTTAGACCGCACGGCCACCGCGGTAAATGACATAAATGTCATTTTTCTTTTCAGTACTCCACAAAAAGTCGAAATAACACCTCACTGTCCGACCCCTGCTACACGTCAACGGTGCCCTTATTGAACAATCACAGTGTTGCCACACTATGTTCAAATAGCCAGCTATGTGTAAACTGTGTGGACATTATGTGTGCACGCTGTTGTTACAGTGTGGAGATTCAGACCATGTGGTTTACCACATAATATCCACATAATCCGACATACTTAACGCAGAGTGACACATATTTACCACAGTGTGGTATGTACTGAACTATGTGTAAACTCTGTGTTAACAGTTTTATCACAGTGTGGGGCTTCAGATCATGTGGTTAACCACATAGTCGTTCAAATAAACACAGAGTGACACCTACTTACCGCAGTGTGGAAGTATTTAACTATGTAACTATATGTTAACTCTGTGTTCACAGTATTGTCACAGTGTGGGGTTTCAGGTCATGCGGTTTACCACATAGTCATACATATCTAACACAGTGTGACACACATTTACCACAGTTTGGTATGTTTTTACCTAATATGTGTAAACTCTTTCTTCACGGCTAGTATTGCCAGTGTAAGATTTTTGTAGATCATGTGGTTTTCCACATAATATCTACATAGTCGTATTTATCATGTAAAGAGTGCCACCTGAATACCACAGCGTGCCATACTAGTTAAATCTGTGTTCATATGTTTGTCATAGTTTGGTTTCTTCTAGCAATTTTAACTATGTAAAAGATATGTGTTCACAGGGTTTCCACAGATCTGTTCCAAAATTACTTAATCACACAATTGTCACATAGTCTCATACAGCTATTCCTATACATGTCGTCGTATATGGCCGGTAGAATGACGCTAGCAGGCAATTTCGCAAAAATTTGATGTTTTTACTTTGTTTAAATAATTTGACACTGGCCATTAACAAAAAAAAAAATCCCTCTTTGGAAACAATTAATTTGTTGATTTATTGCCGATAGTGAAAGGGCGTTAGCAGTTGCAAGGCCTTATCATATCCATGCAGAAGGGCGCAATACGACCTTGAATTGTGCATGCGCATAACCTTAGAGCCGTTTTAACAGAAATTCAAACCGTCTGCCTAGTTTTAATCGATTCCGAAAACAAGAAGGATGCCGACCGGAAAGCATTACAAATTCAACTTTCCAATCTTATTTTCAACCTTATTTTATATGATATTGAAAATTTAATCTGCGTACTGTGTTTAAATCAAGGCAATGGCACAAACAAAATTTAAATCGCAAAATGATATCATAGTTTGTTTTATCAGTCCCATTCGTTGAACTTCGTGTAATGTTGATACAATTTTTCTAAAAAATATTGTATAGTTTATCATCTTCCATCTGCCAGTTTGAGTACAGACAGCCGTTAGTTGTAATCATCATTTGTAGTGGTTCTGGAAAGACACTTGTTTCGACAAGTTTTGTCTTTTGGCCATTGATGAGAAATTTCTACTTTCCTTGAATTATGAATATGATTGCAAATGCTTTCTGTGGGTCACGTCGAGTCAACTCGTGACTGTGTCTGTTTCTGTGAGTTTAGTAGTACCGTGTAAGATTGCTATTGGTTGTCTTGAAAAGACATTTTTTTTGTATTTGTGGGTCCTGTTGCTGTTGTTGTTCTAGTTTTAGGCGTGTTTTATAAACATTTACGTCAAATTATATTCGCATTAACCATTTTTTTTAAAGCAGAAGAAAGAAAGAAAAACTATACGCCTACGGTGATCAATTTTATGCAATTTGTGTGGATTCTCGACAAGCTGTCAACATAAAATCGTTGGCCGTTTTGTGTCTATTTTCTGGCCAGCCCCGTTCGGTACGTTGAACAGACCTCTCGGCTTGCACAAAAACGACAACAAAATGCATTATGATTTAAACCGGTAAACAAGTTTCAAAATATTCAATTATGCAGACATTCTGGTCTTTGTGCAAGGTGCGTTTAGTAATGGGACATACCTTTTCTTGATTTTCATAAATTACAATACGTTTAAACTTTAATACCTACGACCTATAACAGTAGCTAGGCCTAAGATTTGTAACCTTTTTTACATTTTTGGGCAAGGCCAGTTTTAATCTACATGTTGTAGGTCGCTCAACAGGAGAAAAAAAAAAAACACCAGGTCCTTGAGTTGCTGGGTAACTTGCCAACTGGAAGGCCATTTGCTAACACCAACTAAAACCAAGCCAGGCTGGATTTTTACCCCAGTTGTTCACCACATGGCGGTCCTGAGAAGGACTGTAGTAGTCTTGTAAATGACTGTTGGACATTTTGTCTTGAGATTGTAGTCAAATGACATGGGGATGCTGAGCAAGTATTTACTAGCCGGTAGGGTGGTAAGACGGGGCTCAAAGTTGCAATGAACAGGTTGAATGACCGTCATCAGGAGTAGGGTTACCTGCATTCATCTGTTGTTCAATTCCAATACTACATATAGTAGAACTGGGAGAACATTACAAAAATAGGGTGGCATTCTCTTCTAAGACCCGTCTAAGACTTGTTGGGCATTGTTGAGTAATCGGCCAATTCAATTTTGTGTTTCAAATGTTACAGGGACTTTTGAATGGACCCACACTATGTGTGAAGGACGCAGCACCTGCATCTACACCAGCAGCTACGGACTGTGTGATCTCTGAAGCCCGTGCATCCACACCAGTAGCTAGAGATCGGGTCAACTTCTCTGAAGCACCAGCCACTACACCAACAGCTAGAGATCTAATCAACTGTGAAGCCCCATTAAATAAACATGAACAAAACTGTTATAATGAGCGTCCGCTTGTATTGATAACGGTAGAAATGAGTAGGCCTGCAGTGCATATTCCTGCGTGTGGACATGTACCTGGCATGGTTGGTATATTTAAAGGGTAAATAATGTGCAACACTATGTGGTTGGTTCAACAGGATATAGAGTAGGTAGTTGAAACCACAGTGTGGCAGACTTTGTGGTATATGCTACAATGTGGCAGACTATGTGGTGGATGTCCCAGTGTGGCAGACTATGTGGTGGATGCCACAGTGTGGCAAACTATATGGAGGATGCCACAGTATGGCAGACTTTGTGGAGGATGCTACAGTGTGGCAGACTATGTGGTAAAGTCTGGTAGACTATGTGGTAAATGTGTGGTATAATATGTTGTGATTATGTGGTTGGTCCCAGAGCGTAGTACCCCATGAGGGCCAAAGTTGATTTGGGGACGTGTGGTAACGCTGTGGTGTACTATGTGGTGCGTACCATAGTGTTGTTCTTATATGTGATAACGCTGAATCATGCCACACTGTGTTATTAACCACATAGTCTACTACACTGTAGTACGTTCCATATAGTCCACCACAGCGTTACCACACGTCCCAAAATCACATGTGGCCCTCATGGGGTACTACGCTCTGGGACCAACCACATAATCACAACATATTATACCACACATTGACCACATAGTGTGGTAGCACGCTGTGGTACCCCACTGTGTTTGACCATGTGGTAACACTGTGATTGTGTCATAAGGGTGGTTCACTCGGCTCATAATGTTAAGTTCAATTCAATTCAATTCAATTCAAATGTATTAATCATGCAAAAAACAACATGGCGTAAAAATAATTTTCCGGCTGTTTCTGCAAATATATACAGTGTATAACATCAATTAACATACTATCGATTAATACAAAATCAGGAATAAATACAATACACAATTAAAAATGAGTACAAAATGGTAGAGACCTAACATAAACATACATGTGCGTGACTAGGAAAATACAATCTTACAACAACAGTATTACCGGAGAGACACAACAAACTCTAAAAACACAGAGCAATTTAGTTCAGCGAACCATTCCACTGTTCTGGGCCTCAGAGCGCCAGAGTGCACCCAGACAAAGCCAACCGCAGTACTGTAATGCAAGACATGCATGCAGATACAGCACTGTAGCATTAGGCATATTTTAAAACTGCACAGATCCCAAGAATGTTGATCCTTGGACTAGTTATTCTGCATCAAGAAGTTATATTTGATCATTTAAGTATTTTTCAGTAATTTTAGAGCATTTTTAGGATGTTCGGGAAGTTATTACTAATATGGCGGTAATTTGTAGCTAGGATGCAAACCGGGTCATAATGTTCGTGACATCTAGACGTAATATCGTCATGAAAATCACCCCTCGGTTTTACTCGACGGCTGCCCATTTTCCCAGCCCTCCACTCCAAGGATCTCGGCAAACAGCATACTAAGACCATTATAGGATGTATACATAGCAAGATATTTAAATATCATTTTGAATCTCATCATTAATATATTCAGGTATGAATATATATATAATATGAAACTGAAATAGGAGCAGCAGAGATGGCTCAGGATGGCTAAAGAGAGAGAATGACAGAGAGAGAGAGAGGAAGCATCGATATAGGTACAACAAATTAAATTAGCCTCTACTTCACCACGGAACACATATCTTAAGACATGTAAGATAGCAAGATAGAGTGATCCGAGTAAGAATTATACAATATATGTATATATATATATATATATATAATAATCCTATACAAATTAAATTGTTACAGCTGAAAACTTCGTGTTGTTTGTACATTGTGGATGTGTACGGAATTTGAAATAATGCGATTGGTCTTTAATAATAGAACAGATTTTAGTCAAAAAGCGATCTTCAAAGAAAACTGAGAGAAGTGGTAATTAAATTCCGATAAGACGTTGTGCAGATTTCCTAGGACGTTTGAGTTTAGTTTTGTCTGCTTGTGTGAGGTTTCCATAAAAACAAATGACATTGAATATAAATACACTTTGAATGATAGACTGGTACAAAAGATGCAAGATCGTCCTGTCAACATTACTTTTTTTTTCCTAGAAAAAAACATCAGTTGATTAGCTTTACTGTGTACAACATTAGTGTTCTTATTACATCGTAGCTTATCATCAACCAAGGTATCAAGATACTTATATTCATGTACGTGTTCGATTGCTTGTTCATGACAACGTCACTATGTCGAAAGTCTATAATAATATCTTTGGTTTTTAAAACATTCAAATTTTGATTGTGGTGATCGCACCATTCAACAAACTGATCAACTTGACAAAAGTACTAAGTAGTAAAAGCCGTGGTTCCGGCTATAGATATAATACATTTTTAGAAACGTCTCTACTTTTACGGGTGCTGCCCATTTCTGAAAAGGATCGTGGTGTTTTGCACGCCCTTGTAAAAAAGTACTGCGGTACCAATAGTACATTTACTCGGGTAATTTGGTCGCTTTTTGAAGTATATGTACTGCGTACTTCGTTACTACTGCGGTACTCCTGCTGTACTTATTCCGTAGAAGTACTGCACTAATTTTACTGCAGTACTTCCACGGTGCTTGTACTGCAGTACCACTGCGGTACTACTGCGGTACGTATGATGCGGTACTACCGCAGAAATTGTACTGCAGTACTACCGCAGTACTTGTACTACAGTACCACTGCGATACTACTGCGGTACAACTACGGTACTTTTACTGCAGTACTACCGCGGTACTTGTACTCCAGTACTACCGCAGTAATTGTACTGCAGTTCTACGTTGGTATTTGTACTACGGTACTACTGCAGCACTACTTCGGTATTTGTGCTACCGTTCTACTGCGGTACTAGTATTGCAGTACTACATTGGTATTTGTAATGCATTATTTGTACAGCAGTACTACTGTGGTATTTGTACTAGGGTATTATTGCAGAACTTGCACATTCAGGATAATACACCTGCAGTAAATGTATTTGCAATAAGGATGTCAATCATAATAAGCTGAATGTCCTCCAGGAACTATCTGAACATTTAGAAATTGTGTACATTAATACAAATGGTATGGAAGTTTGTTCAACTTGTTTCCCACTGTACAGCAGGGAGAAGAACAAAAAGCCAGTTCAGAAACAATATAATTGATCGGCACATTTCATGTCAACAGTGTGCAGCAATAAAATGATCAAAAATAAATTCAGTAATCTACACTACTTGGTTTTCAACTGCAGAGCTGGCTTTGATTAATCTGAGCACATCCTTTTCACACGATACAAGAACAATCACCAATCCATGAACCTTTTAACAAGAATAAGAAAATTATCAAAAAAGTATTAATATATTAAGAAAGTTTATTTTTAAAGGTGAATATGTACATTTGTTTAGGCATTGAACTATTTTCTCTACTCTAATACTGTACTTTCAAACTACTATGACTAACAAGTTTTAGCTTCACACACAATGACAGATTGCTCTATGAAAAAAATACATAAAATATTTGGCAAAGGCAGATATATCATGCTTTACATGAAAAACAACTGTATTGTAATAAAATATCTGTATCAGAGATGCAACAAAAGCATAAATTATAATAGGAAAACAAACTTTTCCTTTGCATAAGAAAAACAAAATACAGTATATATTTTTTACATGAAAAACAACTGTATAGTTATAAAATATCTGCATCTGAGTTGCAACAAAAACATACATTATAACATGAAAACAAACCTTTTCCTTGAAGATTTGATAGTTGTTTGTTATGTGACAATACAAAACACTGTAATCTAAAAGGAAAAGGAAAGTTTACCACAGATGCCTTTTTACCTGGCAAGTGAATTTGTCCACATCCAATATCCTTTTCCAAAACTGCAATAACATCTTAGAAAAAATGTGTTCCAGCTTCACACACAATGACAGATTGTTGTATTCACAGTTCATAAACACCATTGAAAGGGCAAGTAAATAGAAGTAAAACATATGAAACTAAATGTACTTTGATTGTAATGAACCAACAAAAACATGCATCATATTAAATAACTTCATAGCGATAAAACCTTATTGTCCAAGTTACAAACATAAATAAAAATTTGCAATAGATAACATACATGTACTTCTTCTATCAATATGTTACAATCGTTTGTTACAAAACGATACTGGACAATGTCATATGTGACCTTACACCACGAAACGACCTATGGGTCGGGGAAAATGATTGTGGTGATTTATACATGACATTAAAGTAGAAGTCAATGGGTGGTATTCTCGAACGCCGCCTAAGTTAAACCTGGCCTAACTTAGTCCGTGGATTAGTTAGGCCAGGCTTAACTTTAGTCCATGGACTAAGTCAATTTCAATTCTCGAAAGGTGGCCTAACTGATCCATGGACTAACTTTAGTCCATGGATCAATTACCATGGTTACAGTTTCTGCACATGCTCAGTATACAGTATACCGAAGCTGTGACGTCACAATGCGCTAAGACAATGGATGCGCGCAGTGTGGAAAGGATGCAGCACCTTGACAACTTGAGCAGTATGACGTACAGGGGCGGCGGAGCGACTTCCAAAGTGGCGGGGGGCAGCACCTACAAAAAAGGGCACTTGCTGGAATTGCATCTTGTTAAAAGGGAAATTATCAGAGGTGAAAAGGGTCACTTATCGCACCTGAAAAAGGGGCATTGAACATATTTTAAAAAGGGCACTTATGATAATGAAAAAAGGCACTTATAATAAAGGAAAATGTGCATTTGTTGAAAGAAAAGGGACACCGATGATTTTGTTACTAGGGGCACCTTTCAGATTTGAATAGGGCAATTATCAGAGGTGAAGGGGCACTTATCAAAAGTGAAAGGGGGCATTTCTCGTACCTGAAAAGGGGCACTTACTAGAGATTTAAAAGGGCACTTATAAGAATGAAAAATTGACACTTATTGCAAAGGAATTTGTCAAAGGAAAAGGGGCGTGTGTCAAAATTACAGGGGTACTTATCAGAGGTGAAAAGGCGAAGGGGCACTTTTCCTATGAAAAAAGGGGCACTACTTACAAAGTTAAAAGGGCACTTTCCAATGTAAAATGGGTTATTTTGGGGAACTTTGAAAAAGTGGGAGGGGGCACTGTACCCCGACTCTTTCTCCCTATCTCCATTTCTCTCTCTCTCTCTCTCACACTATCTCGCATCATTGTTTATTTCTCATTTTCATGATATCTCTCACCATTAAATTGTTCTTTCTCATTTTTTTCCCTTTCTCTTTTACTCTCTGTTCTCTCACTGTTCTATTTCCAGACTTTTTCCATGTATGATTCAATGAATCTAACCCTATACACACTTTAAATCAAAAGATATGAAAGGAATATTGTATATAAGATATCAAAAATTATGTTTAATTTCTTTATTTTTCTTAAAACAGAAAAAAAATGTAATTCACCATGAATACGTATTATAAAATTGAAGGTCAAATATTAAGCTCCAATAGCCTCATAATCTGCTACTTGAAATTATTAGAATTCAATGTTATGTATTTGTTACATTACTTTTTCCCATTTTTTTAAAACAAAGCTTAGGCTACTTTTGAGCCCTATTTCTTTCGCAGGGAATCTGTTATATCATGACTTGCACCATATTATATAACACATTATAAAACATGATTTCATAAATGACTCAAAATCACATTTTTTCCAGTGAAACAATGAACATCTGATGTACTAAAAAACATACTTATGAGTGATGGTTGCTTTGTGGTTCACACACACACACCAAGGACATATCAGGATTTTTATTAACGGCTGCTTGTCTGTTTCCATAGCTTCATGTTATGAGGATTAATACAAAGGTTCTGATCCCCAGTCACAGCTACAGCAGATGGGGTCTGGTTCATTGAAGAGGCTAAGTAGAACTTCATAGTCCTTGCATGTATGTCTGTTGAATCAAAAGAGAAAAGAATGAAAGTAAGCACATTGAAACCTATTTCTGTTGTAACATAAAAAAGGTCTTGCATGTACATTGTGATTAAAGTGGACTTGCATGCACATTATGGTAAAAGTGGAGTGAATAATCATTACATGAAAGTATTGTTGGAAAAATGTGAATGAACAAATGCCATCCTCGAAGTACCTTAGCTGTATGGGCATACAAACAACAACTTATTTGTACAGCCTACCTGTCAGAAATTCAGCAGCTCAGTAGTTCTCCTTCCTCTCTGAATTTGTCTCAATTCTCAGGGAATTTGCCTTCATTTATTTTACTGAAGAAGAACATCATCCTGAAACAAAAATAAAAAGGTTTAGACCTCATTAAAAAATCAAAGATCTACTCCATTGATAATTGGTCTTAGTTATATTGTCAATCATATTCTAACTTTAAAAAAAAATAACCTGAGGCTCTTTTCATGTAGGCACCCCCTCCCCACTCAGTTACTAGTAATCATTGATTTACAGAATGCTTACCAGTATCTCTTTTAAAGTCTAGAACAAACATACACATTCTTGCAGTACTATCTCATAAATGTGCTTGCACCAAGTTGAACTTGCCATGTCATGGCCTAAGAAAGCCCATAAGTAGTTAAAGTTTATAGCCAAGTTAGTCCCCTTCCTAAATCCAAGTCTAGAGGTCTACATCTTACTTAGATAACAAGCTGACAGTTAGCCTAACCTAGATGTAAACGCAGCCTGGAATGTAGATTTTACCAGGCCCTAATCGTTAGAGCCTAACTTTTTCATCTTACTAGTTCAATCAAACATTAGACCAAAGATTGTCTTTTTTATGTTATCTCCCTAAATGAGCTTCATGAAAGGGGAAAAAGTGAAATGAAAATTTACTGCACTGTACTGTACTACAGTTTGTAGGTCTCTAAGTCTTATATGGTCCAGAATTGTTAGTGGTAGGTTTGAATTTTCTTCTGACCCAAATTTGAAAGTACTTAATCAACTGTTGATTATTTGTGTCTTATTTTCAGAGATAGTCCGCCCAAAAGTCTAGGCCAAGCTGTCACTGTCAGGAGTGACTGGTAGCCATGGCAATCGAGCTAAAAATATTGTAAAATTAATAAAAGTTTGAGTGTAGATTGCACCTACATTCATCAGACAAAACAATTTTAAATCACTTCATAGTGTATCTGTAGACACATCTGCAGGTTCATAAAATCAGCAGATCTATAATAAAAATGTTATAAACATAATTTAGTTTACAAAATTTAGGCGTAATTACAGCTTTACTCACCAGCAGACTTTCCAAGAAAAATGGATCATCTTTTTTTCCTGTTCAGGAAATAACCGGTGTTGGGCCAACTGGCTTGGAGATGCCTATGTGGGTGCAATCAATCAGGGAAATGGCAGTAATTATAAAGTTCATGTTGGGTCTGCACTCTGCCTCTCTTGTTGAAGGAAATTAGATGTATTGCTCCCATCTCCTGGCAATGGCTATTGAGATGGACTTCACAAGGTGGGACACCGTAGCTTGGGAGAGGCCTTCTTTCTTCATCCCCTTACATCAATTAAAAAGAACCTGAAATGGCAGAAAATCAAGATGAAAAATATGTTGATAAGAAATTACAATTTCTCTTTCTCTGTACTAGTTTACTAACTATTACTGTAGCATTATCAGCAAATGTATGTCAACAAGAAAGGGAAGCTTATGTCCATTTCCTTTCAATTTTTTTCGGGGATGGGTGGTCATGAAAATCATCATCATCCTGTAGAAAATTATCGCCCCAACAGCCACAGCTAGCAGCTCAGGCAGAGGTGATACTAGTCTGAAATTTATGTCTCTTTCGTTCGTTAGCCTCTGATTTGGTTAGGGTCGGCTCCTGAAATAGGAACCGACCTACCCAAATCAGAGGCTAACGAACGAAAGAGACAGAAATTTCGGTCTAGATCCAGACTAGTGTCACTAGTCTAGACCTAGATCTAGGCCTAGGTGATTATTACTAAAGCTAGTCCACTTTTAGGCAACAGCGTCTCGAAAATCCACTATAAAAGTAGTTTCTACGTCTAGCAATGATAGTTTTAAGGTGGTTTTAAGGTGGTATATGCGTAGGAAAGTACAATAGTGCCAAGAAAAAATTTACCCGGTAAGAAATTGCTCAACCTCAGGAAACGAAAATGTTAACCGACAATTATTTGCACGTATGGGACTGGTCCGCGAACACCGTGAAAATTTACCAAGTTTCCCCCAAGTTTATTCAGTTAAAAGCATTTTAGATTATCACCAGTACAGCAACATAAAAGTAACAAAAATACTTTATTAGCTGGTGTAACTTTCATGAGCGCTTATCCATACAAACGAGTGTAAATTGTTATCAAATATAGAAAATGAAATGCAAAACTTACCGTTCACTCTCCGCAGACAGTCGATTTAACTAAAACGTGACGTCACGCGAAGTTAGTCCGAACTATGACGTATTTAAACCACCCCTCTGAGCGGACTAAAGTTAGGCCGAACTATGACGTATTTAAGCCCGGCTTATCTTTAGTCCACCTTCGAGAATAGCAAAAAGATAGTCCATGGTTTAAACCAGGTTTAATCCATGGACTAAAGTTAGGCGGCTTTCGAGAATACCACCCAATAGCTTTAAAATGGTACATAACATGGTTTCAACTAAACAATCCCTCTCAAAACGAGCGCCCAAGATTTGGAACATTGCTGAAGCAGATTTAAAGTTAGGGAGAAAATGGGACTCTTCAAAGAAAGGCGTAAAATTGAAACGCTGTAATATAATAAAATTTAAAGAGTAGACAACGATTTAAAAGGGTTTATTGACAGGCTGACAAAATGTAGGTCAAGAGGTTGTTTACATTTTTGAGGGAAATTCACGCGCTAGGAAATGTAATACTTTGTATTACATTGGAAGGAAATGTACAAGCGTATGTACGCTTATCAAGCAAGCGCGGAAAATACCGCCAGCAAATTAAAAATAGCACGAAGGGGCTTCATTCTAGTTATGGCTTTCATTTTGAATGGACAAGAAGAAAAAATTTACGGAGTCTAAAACATTCCCACCACCTCCCCATTATCTCCACCAATAAAAGTATTTTTAGTATATTAGTGGCATAAATTAAGTATTGCTTGGTGGTTCGAAGTAGCCAAGGTATACGTATTAGTACGGAAAGGATTTAGGGTTTCAGGTATGAAAGGTACGGATAGGGTTTATGTAATAAATTGGTCAGTGTTTTATGAAGTTAATGCAGAGCCGGGGGCATTTGGCCTGGTCGCACATCAATTTAAAGAATAATAATGATAAGCGTCGTGCACAAAGAAAGTGGGCCGTAGGGAATTTTCCCATTGGGTTTCGCCCTACCCGGTTTTGTATGGGTATATGCCGTGTTTATTGTGAATTTTTATTTCTTTTTCTTTTTCCAGAGAGATTATGTTACATAATAGTTCCACGATATTGTTTAAGTTTATTGATCAATAATTGTCATCCGATAAGTTTCGACCCCACTCAATTTTTACATGCGAGGGGGTTGCCAATGTATATTCAGTCGAATTTGTTCGCATGTCAATTCTTAGTTTTCCGGCCCCCATTCGATTTGAATGCGGGGGACCTAGTTGTACCTACACATTTTCAAACTCAGGGTGTCACGCTTTAATCTTAGGCATCATCCGATCTTACAGGCGGAGAGGCTGGTATATATATACATCTATATTCTATAACTTTAGGCATCACTCGATTTTATAGGCGGGGGGCTGATATAATGACTTAATGTATATAAGTTTAGCCTAGGCATCACTCGATTTCATAGGCGGGGGGCCTAGCATTTGTAAGCATTTTTTATGATTCAATATATCTGTGTTATTTTTTCAAACTCAGGGTGTCACGCTTTAATCTTAGGCATCATCCGATCTTACAGGCGGAGAGGCTGGTATATATATACATCTATATTCTATAACTTTAGGCATCACTCGATTTTGTAGGCGGGGGCTGATATAATGACTTAATGTATATAAGTTTAGCCTAGGCATCACTCGATTTCATAGGCGGGGGGCCTAGCATTTGTAAGCATTTTTTATGATTCAATATATCTGTGTTATTTTTTCAAACTCAGGGTGTCACGCTTTAATCTTAGGCATCATCCGATCTTACAGGCGGAGAGGCTGGTATATATATACATCTATATTCTATAACTTTAGGCATCACTCGATTTTATAGGCGGGGGGCTGATATAATAACTTAATGTATATACGTTTAGCCTAGGCATCACTCGATTTCATAGGCGGGGGGCCTAGCATTTGTAAGCATTTTTTATGATTCAATATATCTGTGTTATTTTGTTATGACACCCAGAAAATCAAAATGTGCAAAATAAGCGTCCATCTCAAAATGTTAATAAAGCCACGACATAAACGCAAATTTGGTTGTTTGTTATTTTTGTTAGCCGTGAATAATCATTTTCATTTGATATAAAACAAGATTATATACCTCATACATAGATTGTCATTCACTGATTGGTCAAAACTATATCACATGACAAGGAGCATTTCGATTTATCATTGCGTCAGAGGGTTTGATAGTACTATCAAACCCTGTAATAGTACTCCTAACCCCTCCGCGACTTTTGCACACACACACGGAGCGTACAAGATTTCAAATGCACGCTTAAACCATGCAATTTACGCTGGGCCGCAGTAACTGCATTACCTTACTGCAGCACCTGTAAACATTTACAGTATAGATTGGATTTCCATATGTTGGATTTCTTTTATTATAGCGTCTGATATTTGAAACTGTTTTGAGCTACAAAAGACTGTAAATATATTACTGTGATGAGCTTATAGACTCTTGGTATTGGATTTATTGTCTAGACCTATTCATGAATCAATGAAAAGGATGAGGTATATAAAACAAATATGGACTGCTCTGTAAACGGATGGTGGAGGAAATTATCACTACCAAGGTGGTGTTCATACCGGCCCTTCTATCACCCCTCGGCTTCGCCTCCGGGGTGATAGAAGGACCGGTATGAACACCACCTTGGTAGTGATAATTCCCACCATCATCCTCATGAACAGTCAATATTTGTATAATATTTACACATGATTTCTGACGTTAAAAAATTACACCGAAGGTACATTTAAGATACCCTCATTTAGGAAATACCAAAATCCTGAATCTCATATTTTAAACAAAAAATTGAACATTTTAGCTAATAACAGACAAACTACCACTGCGACATAATAATAGTTTTCTGGTGTAAGGTCACGGTTACATATAAACAAAATAACATAACTAAGTCATTCGATCGAAAAGAGGAAACTTACTAAAGATGTCATTTTAACCATGCAAGTGAAATTTTACTACTCTTAATTACAAACTAATTACAGCAAATATATATCTTGAACACAATTAGTCTCAGCACACAATAAAAAATTTCACTAAGTGAATGCATTTTAGCTAAATATTTGGCATCGGCAACTGAACGGATGAGAAGAAAGAAACTCAACATTGTTATATTTAATAATAATAAAACCTCTATATTCTCGTTGCAAAAAAACATAATTTGTAACATTCGTAAATACGCGGATGATACGGTTACCATTGGTCCCATCAAGAAGAATGACGAAACAGAATATAGGAGAACATTGAACTATTTTGTACAGTGGTGTGATTCTAACTTTCTAATAATCAATGAAAAGAAAACAAAGGAAATTGTATTCAATAATGGAAAAAGGCAGAATGTTGCTATAAGTCAAATTATCCTCCAAAATTTTGTCATTGAAATTGTTCAAAAATATAAGTATCTGGGTGTAGTAATTGATGAGAAGCTAAATTGGGAAGAACAGAGCTAACAGGTTTTTGCAAAAGGTCATGGAAGACGTCACTTCCTGAGGAAACTTAAATCGTTCCATGTTGATAGGACCATTCTAAAAAACTCTTCTACACGGCAGTCGTCGAGAGTAGCATCCTATACGGCTGCCTCTCTTGGTATTCTAGTTTAAGAAAGTGTGAACAAACAAAAATGCAAAGGTTGTTGAACCAAGCAGGTAAAATAGTTGGTGAAAATTTCAGTCTAGATCATGTCTGCTCTATCCGTATTCTTAAGAAAGTTGAGAATATCATGAAGGATTCCCCAACACCCCCTTCATCCATGTTTCTGCTGGTTGAGATCAGGCAAACGACTTCAGTCTGCAAAATGCAGGGCAAGTCGTTATTTGAATTCTTTCCTTCCATTTGACATTTAATAGAGCCTTTAACAGCACACGTTAACTGGTATTAATCAATATAGTTCACATTAAAAGGTGACCTTATAATTATTATGTCTGAGAGCTGGGCCTTTGAATGCAATTTTACTTTCACTTGCTATGCTCGTTGCCATGTACTGTGTTGCTGAGTTCGTTGTCATGTAAGAGTAAACAAATTAAATGTAATAATATTCATATATATTCATATATTCATATTCATTACCAACGTGAAACTTTTGTCAATATGCGCAAGGAGGCGCCGCTTTTCAGTGGACTGGTTTCGCAATGTGTTCGAGTTGAGTGCGTGAGTCTTTGTGGGGTGCCTGGATGCGTGTGGTTCAGTTCGCCAGTTAGGGGTGATTGTGTTTCGGTGGGCGGGGTGTGGGTTGCGCAAATTGGTTGTTGCTAGGTTGGGCAAACAGTATAGCTTTCCCGGCCTGGTAGCGGCTATTGTGTGTAATTTGCGCTCTGTCATTTGGGGGTGCGGTCGCTCTTTGCAGGTGGGTGGAGTCATTCATGTCCGGGCGCCTCGTGGGGACCCGCGCATTCGGTTTGAATACGTAGCGAAATTGGTATTTTGTATCTCCTTGACATGCATGAATGAATGAAAACCCGTCCTTACTATGTACAATATCCATGTCTTTAACCCGGTTGGTCGGTCCTTTCCTGTGTCTTATTATGATTATGAAAAGTATATGAGTTCCCATTACAGGATGTATGTACGAAGAAAAAAGGGCAAAAGTATTGAATGTAATTGTTTTTACCTGGAATAGCGTACACCTCTATCATCATGTTTTAAAATATAGCCAGTGTTTGTACTATGTACTATGTGTAATTATCTCTGAATTCGGGTTTGCCCGAACTGTGGGTTGGGGTTCCCTCTCTGCCCCTGTATCCTTCCCATTCACCTATCTCTCTCTCTCTTTATTTCTCTCTAAATATCTCTTCTTCTCACTCTCTCTCTCTATATTTGTATCTCGTTATCTCTCACTGTGTCTGTCTCTCTCTATGTCTCTCCGGGCATGCATCGGCTTGGGATGAGTTTCTGGGGGTGCAGGGATCGGGGTACTGTGTAATATGTTGAACATCTTGAATACACCTTTTTTCGGTTAGGAAAAAAATAAATTGCTGGAACGGCTGCGATGCACTACTATTATGCATACATAATTTTTGTATGTGTGTGTGTGTTTTTTTGTATGTGTGAGCTTGGGTGTTTGAATGAGTGTGTTAGGAGTATATTTAATGGGGGAGGGATGGGATGGGAGAATAGACAGCAAATTCTCTCTTAATATTCTTGATCATAATTATATATGAAAATGTTTTCCTAAACAGTTTATACAAATGTACTCATGTTTTCGTTTTATTATTGCAATTTATGTTTAATCCAAAGTATCAATGTACAATGTATCCAGTTTTGTTAAGAATGATATGTATAATATGTATTTGATTTGAGAGAAAATAATAAAAAAATATCTTTAAAAACAAAACAAATCATACTATGTATATTTTGTGCATTGTGTCGATGTGATGTTATGTTTAATTTTTTCACCGATTTTGAATGCATTTTTTTTCATATTTCAATGACATGCTTTTAATGTCTTTTTATACATGACTTTAATGTAAACGCAATATGTAAAATCCCACAATGAATTTCTATGTCATTATTGGAAGAAATGAAATTGAATTAAATTGAATTGAATGTCATGGCAAACGTAAATAGTCTAACAATAAATGAATACATGTGAAGGCAAAGGTATACCATTTTGACTATACATAAAGAAGTTCACATCCATAACAATATTTAAAAAAAATGTAATTAATAGCACTGGCAGCTAGGTCTATATGTCAAGTGCCATGAGATGTCAAACATGAATAGTATTCAGATGTATTTAAATGAATACTCAGACAAAGCTATAGAAACATGTGTAATTGTATTACTTACCTCCTGGAAAAAATGATGATCTTTAAAGTAGCTCCAGCAGCTAGCTTTCCAGTGCAAAGCAGAGTTGATCGTTTTCTGCAGACAGACTATTTCCCCCACACACGAGTGGCTGTGCGGGATACTGTCTGACCTGAGCTATGTACTGTAGTATTACACTTTGTAAATTCTGCTTCGATCCTTCCTCATTTTGTTAAATTCTTGATCTGGAATACTCCTACGATTCTTCTTTCCTGGTGTAAATCTAACCCTTATCCCCCATACTGTGGGTTTAAAAACCTATCTGCACTAGTTTGGCCAAAAGGGATTGGACCTCACTGCATGGTCACTGACAGGTGGTTATCACATCAAATCAGCTGTCAATTAACATAAGAAAAAGGGGACCATGGGGGGACCAACGGTCACCGCTTAAGCATTGTTTGCTTTAAAGAGGGCACACGTAGCTATACGTAGTGCAGTGGGGCTTTAAAGGAAGACAAATCTGGCGAAATGGCAAAGAAAGGATTGAAATGCGCTGTTGAGCTAAGTGTTGTATTTGCCGGTATTTGAATTTGAATATAAAGTGTTTGCTCTATACCACTACATGGCAGCAAACACTCTGATTTACAGCTTAGGCCATTTAATTCAAAGATAAAACTAAACGATTCTTAATTCTAAATTAATGTTTATTTAACAACATTATGCTCCCTTAAAGGGAGAGTTGATTTCTGAGGAGGGCCAGTAATTTTGTCTAATTATCTTTAAACCCATTTGTATTTGTAAGAATATAGAAAGTATATGTTTCTATTCGTAAAGTACTCGTACCTACACGTAAAGTGTTCTTATAAACTCGTAACAATCCGTAACGCTATCGTAACACGACCCGAGTGAAATTCTAAAGAACATGTAAGCACTCGTTATAATGCAAATAATCCGTAAACGAATCGTAAACTAACCGTAACAAATCGTTAACAATTTTTTCAAGAGTCATTAACGGATTCTTGCGAGCAGTTTACGGATGGTTATGTGTTGTTGCGAGCTGTTTACGATACTTACGGGTTGTTACAAGCTATTTACGAGTCGTTTACATAAAAATCAATCCAGGGACAATCGTAAGAAGATTTTTGACATGTCAACAAATTCGCCTCTCCTTTTACGGATCCTTAAGAGTGTATGCGAGTTGTGACGAGTTTTTTGTACAGATACCAGCGAGTTATTTAGGGATGCTTGCGATTGACTACAAGTTGGCGATCCGTAAGGACTCGTAAGAACTCGTAAGAAAAATCTGTGTATGTGAAGGGGGTATAAGCAAATTGCCTCTCCATTAGTACTCGCAACAGCTCGTAAAACACTCTTAATGATGCCTGAAAGGTGAGGCAATTTGTGAAAAAGTCGTGTGATCATCACCATTTCCACTGATCTGTGGCGATCCTCAAGGTTCCGTAATCAGTCCGCTTCTCTTTCTTCTCTACACCAGCCCACTGTCTAAGGTAATTGATTCTAACCAGGGGATTCAGCATGCTATGCACGCTGACGACACTCAGATGTATATAACTCTGAAGCCTAAGGGGAAAGAAGATGCGGCTTGGAAACTAAGCAGTTGCCTCGGAGACATTAGGTTCTGGTCTTTTAACAATAGATTTTGCCTTAAGGAAGAAAAATCTGAAATGATCCACAATACTTCCAAATTCAGAAACACTGACTCTTTCCCTGACTTGGTTACCAGAGATGGTTCACTAAAGGGTAGTGAATACGTACGAGGCCTTGGTGTAATAATTGACAAAAATCTTTTATTTTAGCAGCATATTAAAAACATATGTAAATATGCATCTTTTGTAATATTTAAAAATTGAAAAATTAGGGAACTACTTGACTGGCCAACAACTGCAAAATTAACCCATGCCTTTATATCCTCCTACCTTAATTATTGTATTTCAATTTTGTCTTGCCTTCCTCATTCATATCTACTTCTATTTCAAAGAATTCAGAATACTGCTGCAAGGCGTGTTACTCTCTCGAAAAAAAATTGAGCATATAACCCTAATATTGCGTTCTCTTCATTGGCTTCCCATTTAGATCGTGATAGCCCGGGAAAAAGGGGATGGGTGTGATAATGACAACAATCAAAACAAAAACTGGTGATGGTGATGATGGCGATGATTTTGATGATTATGAGTGATGGTGGAAAAGAAAATGAATAAGTAAATATGTCTTACACAGAAACTCGTGTAGGTATGCGGGAATTATAAAATATAGTGATGGATGTTTTTTTTATAGAAATTCGAAAATAAAATTGAATGTCGATTCAGCACTGGGAAAAGATTCATTGAAAAACGAACACATTTATGTATAATTTGTGTGTTTATTATACGTTTTGGTTGGTAATTTGTAGACAGACTATGGTGCGCTTAGAAACAACTGTATTAAGCTCCTAATAATTGTTGTGTATTATTATTATTATTATTATTATTATTATTACTGTATTGTTGTTCAGGTTTTCCCAGATCTAGAATTAAAACTTGCATAGTACAATACAGATTTGATGATCTTTTTACAAATGTGGCTTCTCTTGTCACACGTTAAATTCACTTTTTAGAATTGCATGTCCATGGTTGTACCCCCGTTATTAGGGATTCAGCAGTCTAGGGATTTAGCAGTGTACTTGAGTCGAAGATATCGTAAATATATATGATAATAATATTACATTTATAAAGAGAATTTTCATTGGATACAACGAGAATAACTAAATAAGAAATACTTGCAATCTGAAAAAGAGAGAGATAAATATAACTCCCCAACAAAAAAAATAAATAAATAAAAAATCCACGAAGATCAAAGTAACGCATTTCCGATCCTTTATACTTATTTTGATTCATGGTTGTAATATATAATTTTTCTTCGCGGGAGCGCAGAGAGACAAAATAAACAGTGGGATGTAATCATTAATTTTTTCTTTTAATCCAACGAAGATCGCGCCATTGTAGTTATGCATGAATAAGCGTCACCCCCTAAATAATACAAATGGAAAATTCGGAGGAAGTCCAGTTAATTTTGTTGAACTCCTTGCACAGAAATATTCCATATAAACTAAAAATGTTTAAATAATTACTGAATAACGTCGCATACTAGTTTTACAATTGAAAACAATAATCTAAAAATTAAATGATAAATGACTAATTAAATAACTGTACAAAAGGAAAAAAAATACATATTTAATTAATTAAAAAACAGTACAACAGTACCATTCAATTAGACTACTACACAAAGAACTTTGAGATGAAACCAAACAAGACGAAAGAAGCCACCAGTGTAAACAATTTCCCCAGTTTCAAAAATGCTAATTCTTTAGGTTCTAAAATCAAATATTATATATTTTGGCAGCTAAATCACCTTCTGACCGAGGTATTGGACCATTCGAAATCATCATAATTCCTAGCCCATCTATGATTTTTGTCTCTTAGAAATGAGAAGGAACACATTCCTACACAACCGATATTTTACTTTGGCACGTATGAATAAGAAGGAAAAGTGCCCCTGTAGAAAAACAATAATAAAACAATAACAGTTTACCTACTGTAAACGAAACAAGAGACTGAAACACCATAAAAGGAACACATATTCATCTAAAATGGATGTGGTAAAGTCTCCATTCCAAAAAAGAGGGGTATATCAACTGCAAACCAAATTTAGATACGCAGGTTGTAAAATGTAATTCTCTGTAGACATACATTTGTACTCACATTTCTTTACCGTTTCAATCATCCCAATATCATGATTTATTGGAGGTGGGAAGCAGTTTACACTCACCTGAACGGTAACAAAAGTTGCATATGGCATAACATCCATTGTTAATCAAACTGCACATTATTGGTTCCAGGTCGATTTCTCCCGTTTTTCCTCTCCATATTTCATATTTGAATACAAATCTGAATCTACCCTCAGCATTTCGATTAAACATATTTCAGTGTCATCCGAATCAACAGAAGTGATTTTGTGTACATACCTAAAACATAATACAGGAGAATAAAAACATGCTCAAATACATTTTCACGCTGAGACGCATGGGTTGATGGGAGGTTATAGTTTATTTGAAGAAACAAAACAGTCTCTGTGGAAGCACAAGAGTAAAACACAGTCTAAACTAAAAAACATCAAAAGATTCAAATAACCAATTAAATAATTATATACTTCAAGATGTGTATCAGCAACAAAGAAGGTGTTCAGTGAATAAGTTCATTAAAGACCAGCTTCAAAATATTGTATCAACAAATAATCATCACTATTATTGTCATGATTTCAATGAATAGGTTAGAATACATATTATATAAAATATATAATGTCTGCAATAAGTGCCGAAGGACAGTTTACTTTCCATTTCACGTATATAATGCCTTACATCACTTAAGTAAAACCTAAATTACAGTTGAAGTGTTACAAAACAACAACAACAGATTCATACAATACATTATGCACCCAAAATCTTGTTAATACAATACAGTTCAATAACAGTCACCGCCGACACTAAAAAAAAGGGCTCGTCTTGTCTACGTTCAACGCACTGTACATATAAAGTCTCTCTGGTCCTATTGGTAGAGGGATAAAACGTAATATATTACAATTAACAAGTGCGAGTTTAGGATGTCACTTCGTGTACATGCACATTAGCCAATCAAGTACAATATAAACAAAGATGGCATTCCAAGAACTCATACTGACATAATTGTAAATGCATAATAAACCCCAGCTCAAATTCTGCCAAAATCCATAGGGACATCAATAGTTGTTGAGCAAGAATATAAGTAGGATTACACATGTATATAAATTTAAACAATGTAACGATTAAAAGAATAATCACATGATTAACCCACATGTACAATTGCCCAGACATGCACATCACCTGTGACTTCTTCGAATGTCTCACATCTTCTGGCCCTTTCCCTCAAAATTCATTTATTCTAGCATACCACAACATTAAATGTCCATTACTGTCCCCCCCCCCCTAATACTGGTGATTGGTATATAGGTCAACCCTAGCCAAGATTAGCAAGAGAGGCTTCATTGAGTTACACTGAACCATGACCTGTACTAAACCCAGGTTCAGTTACAGGAGGTAATAATTTCACATTACTACAATGTTAAGAAAACGAGCAAGAATGAGTTACGAAATGAGGCATGTAGTAAATTGTGCATTAAACAGATTGAATGAGCAATTAAGTACTTAGGAAGAATAAAATGTAATAGCAAATATATTGGGGTAATTCTAGCTTAACTAATGTGAAATCCAACCCTTTCTTCTTGTGTTTTGGGGGTGATAGTCAGTATGTCTCATGTAACTGATTACGATGCATATACAATGATGTACAGTGTGAATAACGATCTGTGATCGACACAACTGGGATTATTTTCCGAGCCCCGCTTCAGTAATGACGGACCTACAGGTTCAGCGGGACAGACGGGTCATGCATTTACCAATCCATTTCCAGCGTTGATGTTGTTATAACGAAACTCTCCTCTCATTGGATAATAATGAAATAATATGAGTATCATTCCCTGTAATGTTTTTTTCTTGACGTATCATCTGTTTTGGGGGAAAAAAATAATTCAAAAAGTGGTGAGCATGATAGACGGAACAATGACAAACAGGACACAATGATTTTTTTGAAAACAAAATTCAACTTTAAAAGGAAACAAAAATCCCAGCATGTATTGCCTAGTTCTCCTATTTTGATAGGGGCAAATGTTCATATGTAATACTAGAACACACAATAGCACGAATATTTTATTTATAAATTGTTAATCAGTTAATCCCACGCGAGCTGGGATACCACGTTATAGATGGGAGACTGTCCTCATAATATCGCATTCACGAAGAAAGCAATTTAAATAAAATACCTTTAACCCTTCCAAAGTGCTATACCACAAATTTGCACTCCACATCATCTATTCAATTTGTTGTCAAATCAAAAAGTACTTTAACAATGGGAGAGGTGGGACAAAATTTATCTGACCTTTGTTGTTGACCTTGTAGATTTTAAATCCCCCTTAGTCCTAACCATATTGGATTAATTTTGTTATAAGAACAGAAGAAATGCCTGAAAGCTAATCAATAAGTAATTGACCATATTTATCTACTAAAACGAGACTAGTTCGATAAGGAATCTGAAAAAAAAAAAGATATTTTAGTAAAAGAAAACAAATATCGTATATTGGTGCATGCAGAATAATTATATTTATTCCTCTGTCATATAATTAAAATGAGCAAATTACACTTTATCTTTACACCAAAAGTTTACATTTATATAGAGTGACACATTTGTGTTTACAGACATAATAATATAAATTAAAGTCTTAGATATAGGACAGAACAAAATTCCAAAAGTTGAAAAATACTTGTAAATATTTATTTAACGGTATATATGTTTATGTGACATTGGAAAGGTACAGTTGTATGGCCAAAATGACGCAGGGTGAAATTTGTCCAGTATCCTCAATCATTTCCTTATAATTTACCATGGCAAAATCCACCGCCAGACCTACGCAATTTAAGTTTTCACTCTGAATTTCCTTTGATTTCAGGGGATCCTTTTACTTATGCTGTCTTCATACTTTCAGATAATCATCTTGGATTGTGGGAGGCCATTTTTTAATCCCTATTAATTTTTTTTTCTGTCATTTGTTATTACATTTACCCAAATAATCTAAATCTTAGAACTGTCCAGAGGTTACAATATTACACGGACAGGAAAGGGAAATTTGGTAGACCATAAGGTAAAAGTAACATTATGGAAAAATAATATGGACCTACAAAATGTGTTCAGCATGAACAAATCTATATTGCTTGGCGTCAAGATCAGATTGAGTTTTGTAAAGTCTCAAACATATTGGTTTGAAAACTAAAGAATAATATTTTTTTCTCCGCCCCAAGTCATGAGCCTGTCTGCATTGTCTGTATATCTTGCAAAGTCACCTTCAAATAACACTACATGTTGTATAAAAAGAAAGGTTTAGTATGAACTTCTGATATAGTCTTCCAAATAGACCGGAATAGCTGACTGAAAAAAGGGTAATTATCTGGGTGAAAAATACATAACAAGTGCATGGTTCTGCATTTTAGTTTAAGTACTTGTGCATGGAGATAACATACCCGGTAATCAAGTGTGATATTTTGCACTTAGTATGATATAATTTGTATCAGGATAGGAATGAAAGAGTACCATAATGAAAATCATCGCAAAATTTTAATTTGATTTTTGATTTCATGCTTGTTTTTGTTTTAGATGAAAGTACAAAAAGCAAATATACTTATTATATTTGAAGTAAAAAGAGAAGAGAACAATAACTGTGAGTCAGGGTAGCCTTTAATTGTTTACGTATTTTGTGACACTTTGATCCATAATTTGGTTTTATATTAATGTATTTATTGCAGCCAATAGGGTAAGGGATATACATATGTATATAATTATATTCCCTGTACTTGGAAGTTAATTACTTAGGAAAGGAAAATGCATTACCTAGACCTTTGGAAAAGCACTCATAACCTAGATTCAATGACTTAAACGTTAGTATTGCACTGTTGTAATTGATTGTACACAGAGCTGTTCTTCTTTATGATATGTTATCTAAAAATCTTCCCCATAATTTTTTACTTTATTGTGTTATCGATCACTGCAGAATAAAGCAAGAATTAACTGAATGACGCCTATATTCTGAATAGTATGATAACACCCGGTAAACAAATACTTTTACTAGAGTAAGAGTCATCTAAACACGGTTATATGTCAAACGTGGGTCTAGAAACTCGGCTCTATTTGACAAGCAAAAAATACATGTGAGCTCTGATGAGATATCACGTCGTCCGTTGAAAAAAAGGTTTGAGGAATGTATCGGGAAATAGAATTGAAACACAGAAATATGAAAATATATATTTGTGGATGTGTATACTTAATAGAGGAACACAGTCTCCGGGGTTAAGATAGGGGCCTTAATACGTTCAGCTATTATACAGCTCAAACGCCTTGCTTTTCCTTGCTCAAAATCGTACAGTATTTTATTTAAAATTCCTATAGAGAATACTAATCTGTTGTGAAGTATTATTGTTGTTGATCTGTCAAGAATTTGTGGAAAGGAAATGAAAAAGCTCGTTAAGAATACCAGGTGTATAAATACATATTTTCTTTGTAGATTTCAAACTGTGAAGAAGAAAGCCCCTATAAATGAAACGGCACTATAGTTTGATCCACCCTATTAATGTGTTAGACCTATTGCTCTCTTATAACTTAACATTGAAATGCAAAATAACATTTTCATATTAAATTTCCTGTATCCTTTTCGGACATTCATTCGGCTAGATGATATTGTATTTATTGCAAACAAAACGAATGTGTGGTACTTACGGACATTTAAAGACATTCTGAAAAAGAATACCATTGTTCATTTCTCCTTCATACATTACATGTTACAACTTTTTACACTGGTCATCTAGTCTTGTGTTAACAAAAATAAGGAATTCGTGTTTCCGATAATGTAAGTAAAACAACTTCGCATTTACATTTCTACTTAAGTAGATGAATTTACAATATTGTGCCACACTTTTTCAATCAATCTCTGCGAAACGATTAGATTTTGATATAGGAGATGTTTAATATTCCGATTTCAGATTCGAATGTAAATGAAATTAAGGTAATCCGCCAACGAGCAGTAATTGATTTACATTATTCAATATATCTGATGAGAAATGCGATTAGCTGTTTAAGTTGTACGTTCTGCAATAATCCATGGAGGTGGCAGAATCTTATGAAGTGCAGCACCATATATTTACCAAATTTATACATTACCACATCATACCTAAATAATAGATAACATTCCTCGTCATGACCTTTCAAAATATACTTCCGTGAAGCAAATTACAAATACCCTAATATTTGTGTGCCTTTCAAAACGATTGTTAATGAATTCATCATGCATGATTCCACTCTTTATGAAGTCTCGGATCGCGTTGCAACATAGTGACCTTCTTGATTTTAGGTTAATTGCATTAGTAGGTACATACATCATGTTCTCTTGTTTACAGTGGAATTCAACTGAATTTTTCTACAATTATTAATTCGTCTCATTTCACTCCAATTTCTAACGCTGAGGCCTGACACAAAACAAAACGTTTAATATCTTTGACCTGTACATTTCTCACATTTGAACTTAATCGTCAAGAAATTCAAATTATAATGAGTCAATGCCGTTTCTACATATAACAAATCTTAACATATTATATACACACACACGTTCTGCCCATTTTCTCTACGCACTTTCGTTAGATTATATACCACTTTATTAAAAGCTATTAAAATGATTACTTTGCTGGTATAAAGAATATTAATCAAATCTTAGAAAGAGCCCCATTAGCGATAATAAACTAATTTGTCCATTAACCTATTAACATCAAAATTGAAGTCCCTTGCAATGAATGAGATCAAAGGAAACAGCAGTGTTATCCAAGTTCTAGATAAATTAGAAACAAGAGATACGACGATAGGAAATAAATGTATCATATCGTCCTGGAGATCTCTGGCTTTTTTCTCAGTTGCATGATAATATAATATAATCATTTTTTCCTTTTTGAACGGAAAATCAGAGAATGCTTTGTTTCTGCAAATTTTACTTCAATTTGCTTAATGAACAATTAATTAAACTAAAACTTAAACTGGAACTTAACCAGATTTTGCAATATAATATACGTAGATTTTCAAAGGTAGCTGTTTATATGAGTCAGAAGAATAAATAGGTTATAATAGAACAACAGCATTGGCAAGTTTGGGGGAGATACAAATTGTTCCTTAAATATGTCATTACTTAAAATCAATTTATGATAAAACAAAAACAATTGCAAGGACATTCTCCACATCTGTAATTTTGCTTAAAGCATTGCTACATGTTCATTACAACAAACATTAACTGCAAGACAAAATTTGTTCGACAATTCCTGTTCTATAGATAATTATCAATAATTAATGCACACAAATGTATACATGTGTTACAAAAGTAAGTTTCATAGAATTAATGTTCTAATTGCTGATGCCGGACAAATGTATTTTCATGATAAAGATTCCATATCAACTTAACATACATCCTCTTCTTTACCTCTTTCATCCACAATAAATCTTGTAAAATGTTAATATTTGAAATGATACTTTATCATGTTAATCGGAAATCGATTGATAATAGCCCTGGTATGTGTGATATATGCAACATTATGTTTCAATATATTATATGTTAAATCTTTATTTATTTCCAAGTATACATTACGTTATGTAGATGCATAGCTCAACAACTTAGCTACATAACAAATCTAAAGAGAAGGTTACATCACAGGGGAAAAAAAAAAATCGTAAAATAATTGTAGAATATAACATATGTTTATTATTGGTAAGATCGTGGTGCCTACATTTATACATTTGTGGTCGTCTGTATCCCAAACGATTCCTCTTAATTTATTACGTTAAATAATGATCATTACATATATCATATATATCAAATCTGTAAGTATTTTCTTCACAATGTCAATACATATATTAGTTTTCTTGTACAACGACAACACTCAAATAATGCTCAATCCTAAACCAATACAACTAGAGAGATTATGGGCCAACTGCATACCTTAGCAAGTCATCTTTACATAATACAAGGTTGATGTAATATATTGCCACATTAAGTAATGCAATATCAAATGATTTATCTTCCTTTTTTCACGACGCAAGTACTATCTGACTTCCATTATTCTATTTTTCGAAACAAAAATATTCGTGTTTTAAGCATTACGTTGATATCATATCTGCATTTCTACTATACATCTCTTGTACCCAATCTATTTGATGGATCGAATATCCCTCTTTGAAATAAATAGTATTTTGAAAGCACAGTATGTCCATTAAACATGTAATTTATGTGACTCCTCGAAGGAACACCTTTCCAGTTTGTCATTTCATGTAAGTATAATTGTCCATCTATTCACTGAAATATACCTGAAAGCCTTTAAAATAACTGAAGGTATTCTAGATTGCCATCTCATACGAGGTGAGCCAAAATATTTTTCTTCTTTGTTTTTGTCGATCTATTACGGTCTCAAAATCTTTTTTTCAAATATTTTTTTTTAATTCAGAGTTCTCAAAGCAAATGAACAAAATATCATTAGTGAATAATACAAAATAATTGATGTTACGGCAATAAGCAGTAATACAAATGATTCATAAGATAATAAGTGTTATAACATATTTCAATTCAATTGTATATCTCTCCATTTATAAAGAAATATAACAAATATGTCTACTTTTGAATAAATTATTCGTTCAAAGTCAAAAATAAAACTTCAACTGTTTCGTAAATAATACAAAAAATAATTTACGGTTTTTACATGTTGTAGAAAATATAGAGTATTTTGCGTATAAAATAACAAAATGCAAGTGACAGAAATTTCCCCCAAATATATTCATGTATTTAAGCGAGACAAAATGATGTCTCTTTTTGTTATTATTTAAAGTGTGACCCTACAATTGTAGTATTAATTGATTGGTTACAGGACAATCCAAAACAAATGTGCGATTGTTTCAAAACCATTAATTCAAAAAACACATTGATCATAATCTAATATATCTATTCATATTTGAATTGGGAGCATTTTTACTAATATATTTTCATTGTAAAGGAATGGTGGATATAACAGAATACAACTCCATAAACTTACAACGAATGTGGTATTTTTGCACAGATTCATCATAACTCAAAACAAACCCAATCCCATTTTAATAAATGATAGATTTGTACTACGCCATTATTTATCAAATCAGACTTAAAAACAACCTTCCCATTTATTTTGATACATATTGATACGTTTTGATTATGAATAAAATGATCACTTGGGTTCTCAAGAAAAGTTACATTACACAAGGCTACTAAAATGTATTTTATAAAGAATATTTTAATTTCCACCAATTGCTCTTTACTTTGTAATTACAATTCATTTGACCCTTTACAGTCAGCCTACCGCCCTCACCATAGTGTCGAGACCCTTCTTACCGATGTTTCAAGCTCTATCTTAAAAGAAATGGACTCCGGATCTGTCACCGCCATGGTCCTTTTATATTTGTCCTCAGCCTTCGACACAATAGACCACAAAATACTTGTCAATACTCTCGCAAGTATGAGTATCCAGGACCAGGCTTCCAAATGGTTTGAATCGTATCTTTCATGCCATTCTCAGTCTGTCTTTTTGACTGGTTTTACATCTTCCCCCAGGCCACTTGGCTGTGGAGTACCCCAAGGTTCTGTGGGCGGGCCCACCGTATTTTCAATTTATTTTACTGGTCTCAGAAATGTTTTCCAACGTCACTCTGTTCACTATCATGTATATGCAGATGACATACACATTTTGTTTCCTTTTCCGCCGCATCAACTTCAAGCTTCCCAAACCTTGCGCAATTTAAAGAAATGCATCGCTGATATTGACGCCTGGGTGAAGTCACATTCTTTGCTATTAAACCACAGTTAATGCGAGTTCATTCTTTTCGGCTCAAAATCTCAGTTGAACAAATAGCTAGACTCCATTTATATTTATGGTAACACCATTCCTTTATCAAATTCATGTCGCAATCTTGGCGTCATGCTTGATTCTCAAATGTCTATGTATAAACAAATCACCAGCATTTCCAGATTAGATAGCTATCAATTGCGCAATATTGGCTTCTTACAAAATCTCCATGGGTTGCCCATCAAGGAACGTAAAATCTTCAAAATGCTTCTTTTAGCTCATCAAATTATGAACAGAACAGCCTCTGAATACAACCAGTCTTTAGTTCACCTCTACCGACCAACACGTACCCTCCGATCCTCCAACTCTGGTCGTGTACACATACCGCTTTCAAAGAAAACTGGGGGGCGAGCTTTTGCTCATGCCGGACCAGCCCTGTGGAATTTACTTGTACAGGAGCTGAAGAACTCCAATTCGTCAACGTCTTTTAAGAGCAACCTGATATCCCTTTGTTCAATTTTGCGTTTTGAAGACAGACATTCATCCATTCTTTCATTTTTGTATTATGTTCTTATTTATGTAAATGTACACGATTCCTTTGTAATGATGTAATATGTTCCCTAATATTTTGAAGCGCTTTAAGCCTTTATTTAGAATGGATAATGGCGCTAAATAAATCTCAGGTATTATTATTAGTATTATTATAATTTCAAAATAAATCATTACTTAATTTCATCATATAAAATTCCAAAAAACCATAATTTATATCAGTTGCCTTTATTTTCTGTTTTTAGCAATCTTATCACCCATGCGATCCTGAGTCCTATAATAATTGTTTTAAATGTACAATTTTCAACCCCCTTTATTATTATCTGCTATTATTGATTTTTCTGATTTATCTTGTCTGGTTTACGATCCCAAATAATGAGCATATCATAGATTTTACTTCATGAATACATGATTTAGGGGGTTTCGGTAACACTGATTTAACAAAAATGAGATGGGAAATTCAAATGATTTTACAACATTAATTTTATCGAATGGTGTTAAGTCTCTCATCGATCGTTGGCAATTGAAGCACATTGAATTCATGAAAATCATTCGAGTTCTTGAACAAACGCACGTCTAATGAATAAAATGGACCTTTAGACTATTTCAATCCTGTAAAACTTACGTCTGAGGGGTTGGCGTTGTAATAAACAAGAGCTATAATTTCTGATTTATTACGATATTTATTTAATCCTGAATATCTTTTCAATATTTCAAGTATATATATAATTCTAGAAAAAGAGTGAATTTCTTTCACATGAAATGTTGTATCATCAGCGTTTATTTTTATATTTGTATCATTAATCACAAGTACTTGAATGCTTGTTACCACTCTTAATCCAAATATTAATACTTTCATTACAAATAATAAAAAAGCAACAGGCTTCAAGGACAACCTTGGCGATCACTACATCATTCACATTTTCATCATATATTTTTGTAATTAATTTCAATTCCCTTTGTTTTCTTTTTTTTTCTAAATTAAAAAAGTAACGTGTATTTGTGTCATTATGTTCGAATGGCAATTTGATCGAGATCTTATTTAAGCACCATTGACTTTATTTCTACATGATATATCTAAATTTTTCATAAAGAATTTTTTTCAATAATCTGATAAAGATTCATTAAAATTTTCAGCGTAACATGATTTAGGTTTGTCTAACTTTTGAACCAAACGTTTTTTTTTTTCATTATTGTTCTTTTTCTTTGATAGTTTAATAGAATATCGCGTTGATTTTGAACTCATTTGACATTTTTGAAAATCCCAAAAGGTGTTAGGATCCAATATTTGAGAATAATGAAGTACATTTTCTTTTATACAATTTTGTATCAATTCATCATATGTTTCATCCTGCAAGATTGATAAGTTAAATTTCAAGAAAAGCCTTCATATAGCTTTGTTAACTGTAGTTAAATATACTATAATTGCGGAACGGCCCGTTCAAAACCCACACGAAATAACGCATTTATAAACTCGTGCGATCAAATTAATTGAAACAAGAAAAAAATCTGAACGACCAAATTTAAACTTGATGTATTGATTACCCTCGCCCGCTTTTCGAAAAATATGTTTTACAGGTAAATCTTATGTCACTTATACATGTATTTGTTTGTGTTGTGATAATACTGAATGAACATCTTCAAACTTATGAATAATTATGTTATCTATGTTTCATTCTCCATCTATTCATTATACTATACAGACATGCACTTGAAATAGGTAAGTAGATTAAATAGTCAGAATTTCATTTTTCTTCTTGCCCTGTCTTCGTGGCTCAGAATGGGACTACCCTGCTTTTTTAAAGATAACATGGATAAATAAATGGATAATAAGTGGAAGTTCCTTTGAAGTAAATAAACTTTACTTTTATCTCCGCTTAGACATTAAGATAACTTTGAAAAACTATATGTGGTGTTTTTTTCTTTTTTTAATAACTAAATCTACCCAAAGAAAGTATACATACCGCAGAAAAGGCTGAAATTATATGTGTTGCATGCATGCTCAAGAGTTATCTACCGCGTTACACACTTTTCGAAACAAAATTACCGTCGCTAATGATTTTTGTAAAGCTTTTTTGTCAGTAATCACGAAATGATATTATTTTGGAAGAACAAAAAGATCACGGATTTTTATATCAAATGACAAATATTTCTTCTAATATAGATTAGTTTTATACTAGGCATGCTAGGTGCAAGTATAAAACATGGAAGAGCGCCATCTTCCATTGTTTTGGTTTCATCAAATATATCTTCAATGCAGTATATCTTCTTTCTAAGTTGGATTGAAATAGACAAATATTAATGATTTATTGAAATTATATCAGTATAATAATATATATTTTGTATACGTGTCACGCCAGTAGTATTTTTTCCATATTCAAGAGCCCTTTTTTAACCAACCGAGATTGTAATTAATCGAATGTACTGTCAATAAATGTTAACTCTTTTCAGTATCTTACAGGCACATTTCTCATGAAATTTGATTATTGTAGTCTTTTAAATAGTTGCCAAATCTTCTTTATTCTTTGTTTATGTTTATTTTTGACATGTATTGAAAAAAATATATAAATTAAAACAATAAATAACAACAATAATAATAACGATAATAATAAAAAAATACAATTATCATACCCCCGGCCAGTATTGTTGTATTTAAACTTATATTTATCTTTCAATTATATATCTTTATGTCGGCCACTAATATAAGGGTCACTTCCTTTCTGGCTGCTACCTGCCAAGCAACTTTTATATTGTTGTACAAATGTATATACATGTATTCTATTCTTGTATGTGACTACGTATAGTTCTGTGAATGTCTTTTATATCTTTTTGAAATAGCTTTGGTTAAATAACATTGCCTTGACTTGGATTAAAATGATTAATAACGCTTTCAACAAAGGAAAGGTTACATGTAGAACTAGCCTATTTAGCAACATTACTTTATATCTCTTAAAAACCGAGTCTTTATTAGTGGGTGTATTCATTAATGAAAGATACATTTACATACCTTTGAATGAAAATGATGCCACTTTCCATTCAACCTTTCAATTAAACCCTATGAGCTACTAAGGAAAGGTGGTAATTTCGTATACGTGTTAGGATTTTGGTTTCTCTTGCTTTCAAAACTGATCTAAGTTGACAAAAGGATATCTATAACAGGCCTATTCAATTACATTACAATTATAGATCACAACGTTTCTTTTTATTTTGCTCGAATCTTTATTCCTATCATAGAAAGCCTAACTGTTTAAAAATTTGTACGAACGAATGATTTCTTGATAATACCAACCGTTACATTTTTGTTTAATTTCTAACCATTTCTTTCAAACACACCTTTCTGAGAGTTGATACAAATGTATTTATGATAAACCTTGAACCAGTGGCCTTGGTTGCATGCAATTGTTATGCTAGATATATTTGTGTAAGTACGCCAGCTACGCTAATGGAAACAAATGTTTTGCTAAAAATTGTCTGTCTGGACGTTACATTATTGTACCTTGTGAAAAAAGCTCCATTTATGAATAACCTTATGTTCTTTTTGTGTAATCCATCCTTCAACCAATATTCACCTTCATTTCATGAGTACTTATATTTTCATGGCTAACTGAAATGCAAATTCTTGTGTAAAGTAAAGTAAACCTTTCCAAATATAAATGATAATTTGTTAAGGGTAGTAGCCATCTAGTTAACAGAACGAACAATATAGAATATCGCAAAAAACACATTTGTATCCAAAACTTTTAAATACGATAATAAATAATGAACATCTGGTCTGGTACCACATAATTTTCTTATATAACGTACAATGAATTATTTATGCAATTTTCAGTTGTTGTGGTTAATACAATAAATGATTTCCTTTCACCATATCAATAATTTGAAAAATGACATAAACCCAACGTTCCATGAAGATACATTTTGTCTTAAAATCGAATTTGATTTAATTGGTTTTGTAATAATAGCTACTAAACATTTTAATACAACAATTTAGCTATTACCGGTAAACATGCCATACTGCGCACCATTTTCACGCTTTCAATACAAGACATTACTGTTTATTACTTTATTAAGGTGCATTTTCATATATCATTTAATGGACAAAAGGTGTTTTCTGAAAGTAACTCAGTATACATCAAGAATTACAATTTGCAATTCCTGAATGTTAACGTAATTTGTTTTGTTCTATTAACATTTAGCTGATTTGTAAGAAAACTACATTTGCCCTTGTAATAGATACAATATAAATATATTTGTTAACAATTTACCTCGCATACTCAATATACTCGTAACATGACCTTATGACTTTTTTGTTTTTCGCTGAATTGGAAATAAGGAACACCTCTCACCAGTGACTCTACCCCTTCGTTAATCGACATGTATTAATCTCTTTATTTGCAACAAAACCATTCAATTTCCTTATTTTGTACTTGTTTGGGTCTGAACTAACTTACACTTACTATCAATATTAAATTAGATTTATCATTTTAATAAAGTTATCATAAATAGAAACTATTTTGACGCATATCTTACACTAACTAACACCGATAGATGGTTAACAATTCAACAACACAGCTAACATTTCAACAATTTCAAATTTCAAGACTCTCTACAAGGTTTTGGGGTCATTTTTCTAATTCTCCTTCTTGTCAAATATCATGAAATGAATCAGAGCATCTTTCAGCCTATTGACATAACTTATTTGTCATACAAGGAAGTACTTCATATTGCATCGGTTTTCAAGTAAAAGATAAGCGTTCATCTTCAAGTACGTTTTCATCATGGAATTTTTGCCATCTGTTTCCTTCTATTCTCTGGCATGAATCCAGATGAATGGTGCCATTTATGTTTTCACATCTGATCCGATGCAACAAGAACTTTCCAGCGCGCTCATTGGATGACCAAAGTAAGGCACGCTAACCTATTACTATCCACAGTTGTCTCCGAAACATGTATCTGGTGTCGACTATGACGTTGTCTGCCATGTAAGAGAAGATAATCTAAACAATTAACTTTCGAATTGGTGATCAGTTGTGTGGTTTTGTGGTATGTTGATAACGTGTGTCGTATAATTTTCTTGGGCCCAATTTGCTTTGAGTTTATTATGCGATACTCCATTGTTATTTGAAGATTAATTTCGACTTAAAATAGTATTAAATGTTTTTTTAAATATATATTCTTGTTCGCTGTGAGATCAGGAAATGGTAAAAGTTGTGATCTCAAGAATTGTATTAGTACCTGCATGCTTATTGTTATCGCTTGTAGTTTATCTTGTTTGATTTCACAGCAAGAAGTTAATCGTCATTTGGGAAAAGGATACGCGCTTTTACGGCATCACCTGTCTACAATAACGTAATCAAGACCCCTCAGATAGGAGGAACATTTGTAAGATGGCGTTAATATTGAGTAATGATAACTTTACTCTGAAGTAGCGGGGTTCGATAGCCGGATAAATGTTAAATGACACAGCTGTGTGCGTTGCATTGGAATAAAACCCTTTTGTTTTTCCTACTCTAACACTTATATTTGCTGAACACTAAACATTCACTTTTATGTTAAAGTCTTTGTCTACTCTTTACATAACGGTAATAACCTTGAAGACAAAATTTAAATATCTCATTGAATTCGTGATTACATGTATTCCTCTCCCATTTCAAAAAGCAAATTGTTAGAAATAGAGAGAATGCTAAGGAGGCCAAAACACGAAGTAATTACGTTTTTAAATAAAAGATGTACTTTATATTATCTCCCATGATTTTGTAGTTATATAAAACGTGTAGAAACACAGCTATATTAATCTATATCGATATAACGATACGACAACTACAATATTTATGAATGAAATCTGGCATGTGCTGGCCGTCTTTAATATAATTAGCCATGTATAACACCGATTTATAACAAATAGTAATTCTGCACTCCTAGTTCCTTCACTATTTAATGTTGATTCGGTCTGTGACCTCTGCATTAGTAGAGGAAAAGAAAATAACAGTTATTTTCCATATTTGAGAAAGTATACGAGAAACGAAAACTATAGAAATACACGATTTTCTCAAAGAACCTTAGCTTATATATACATGTACATATATATATATAGGATTTATTGAAACAAAGCAAATCACATCAAAAACCAAGAACAAACAGTCTGAAGACTGACACTTGTCTTGGGTACAATATAAGATTAAAACCAAGCATACATACTAACTTGGCAGTAACAAATACATAAATGAGTTACATAAGTTAAAATAAAAAATAACTATCATTACTGAATATTGTAAAAAAATGACATATAAACAATAACAACCATAAGTATACATCATTACAAATACATCAATAGAGGACTCTCAAGCTGTGCAATAACTAAATCAGACACAGACCGAGAGCCCCCCCCCAACAAAAAGAAAGAAGCATACGACTAAATAAAGGGGTTTAAACAGATTATTCCAGTACAACATTTTTATTTCACAAAGGCCACATTGGCGTCCAGTCATATGTTTGAATTTGATATATATTCTAAATTATTTATCTTCCAACTAAAACATATCTGTAGTGAACATTGATGATCAAATGTTTTAAACCCTCAATTATTATTGCATCCAAAATGGGACGAATGTATTTCCTTTCATCGGTGAGAACTGTGAATTTGAACGTATTTTGGAAGTGAATATACGGTATGTCATTAGTTGGAGATAACAAATAATCGTTATTAAGAACAGTCAGTAACAGCTTTGTGTTTGAGACATCAACATTAGTTCAGTTGAAATATATAAGACGAATTCCTTTTTAGCTCCTTATCGCATTGTTTCATTAGACAGAACTCTAACACGGTACAATGTGGCATTGAAACTAATTTCTAAAACAAGCAAACAAATATTTGGAAATTAAGTTAAAAAATGTATGTTATGCTTCATGAAGTGATTGCTTTATTTCTACAATGCACCTTTAGTGTTTTCTTTAGGGGCAATTGAAATTGTAATCCTCGTTTTTGTTAGGTTCCTACGAGGAAAACTGACATATTCGACATAATGTATGTTTAACTGTAATCATCGAGCATTAACAGCTTATACTGCTAATAATTTTTTGGAAGAAATTGATGACGAATATTTTTTAGTAATCTGGAAACATACGACGAAAAGTAATTTATTGAATTGTGGATTGGCCTGTCTGATGAAATGAATAATTATTACCGCACACTCGCAATAATGAAAGTCGTGAAAACACCCAATACTGTAACAGTAACGTTTTATAATTGAATCTGAAAAATAGATTGCTATATCATCGCAGGATCAGTAGACACGAAGCAAGAAACTCCAATTCCGAATCAGGTTAATATTTGCTTTATAACATCATTATTTTTCGTCAAGATCGGTACAAGAGATAATTATTGATATAATTAATGTGTATATATATATATATATATATATATATACATGGGAGAAAAAAAAAACAATTGCAACATCAATAACATTTTGGAAAGTCTTTGTTAAGCAAATGTCGTGTTCGCGAGGCATTTAATTTCCTTTGAAATATATTTAGTATGAATTAGTACACTGTTCTATATTTCACTCAAACAATTTTCGAAATTGATAAAGAAAATTGCAAGAAAAACACGTTAATCAATTAACATTTCTTATTATGACTCTAATGTGATGCTTTGTCATGCTCTGGCGAGTTCCGATTTATTTTCGTAAACAGCATACGCCAAAAAGTCACTACACGCATATATCATATCTGGAGACTTTCTACATATGCTATCGGCTACTATCAAAAGTTTTGAGGTAAAAGCCACCAAATAAACGTGTGCATATTCATTTCGACATGTTATAATGTTCATAAAAGTACAAAGGTAACGCTAATCATATGTGATATCATAATTACAGCAAATTAGGAACACATCTCAACACCTAGCAATGAGGAAAGGTCTTCAAGTGAGTTTATTATTCGACGGGTATACCTAACCATTGACCAATTCTTCAAATATATTTCTGATTGAATAATGTAGAACTAATAGAATGCTCTACTACAAGAAAGGCTTAGATTTATAGAATAACTATTCAAGGATATTCCCATATCCCGTCAGACGGGGTTAGAGGGTACAGTCAAGGACCTAGAGAGTTCTTGTTTGCATCTTCCCGTACGTTTGTAGTTGATATGTCGAACTGTCCTTGTCAGGCAAGACAATGGTATACATGGCCTGGTTTGTTGCCATCATGGGACGCTATCCAGAAAGCCTCCTGAAGGATGTAAAATCAGAAACATTTCAAAAATCTCATAATATAAGCATGCGTATGTGCAAGAGAAAACTGTCATGAAGATATACTGTTAATACAGAATCGTAGACACTTACATAAATGTACATGAATTACAAATAAACAAAACTCTCCTTCTTGACTGTATTGAGGCAAAACATACTCTGGATATATACTTAATCCTGGACGTTATCATTTGAATGTTTTTGTCTCAAATAATGTTGAACAATTAGAAAGTGATATCCTGAAATCAATCCTCTCTCCATTCTAATACATTATAACTGCTTTTAAAAGTACCTGTTAACGGTTTTTATACAACATAATCTTTACTGACGGGTCTAAGACAATTTCACTGGTTGATTTCGTAATTCTCTATTTTAAGTAATGTCTAAAATTGGAACTATTATCTTGTTTTTCTTCAAAATAAAATTTGAATACTGTTTATCTGTTATTTGAATTACCCGACAACTACAAACACTTCTGATGAAACGATATAAAGAGCCACTCCATTATGATTTTTAAAAACATGGATATATCGAAATGCTTTCCCCTGTAATATAGATGTTTTCCTTTTGTTAATGAACTTATCATTTACAGTATTCATATATTAATTTCCTCGTTCCAAATTGCCATTTGTCCAGGTTCCTTGTAGTGCAAGATTAGTGGATAATTCACAATTGATAGTCAATAATTGTCTAATAATTAGTACCTGTCGCGGATTTCTATGTGCTATCCCTTTTGTTCGGTATAATGTAAA
Source organism: Mesocentrotus franciscanus (assembly GCA_037976565.1). NCBI lineage: Eukaryota > Metazoa > Echinodermata > Echinoidea > Camarodonta > Strongylocentrotidae > Mesocentrotus > Mesocentrotus franciscanus. The sequence continues at coordinate 8,301,779 of CP137681.1, read as the reverse complement.
CGAAGGGCAGAAACATTGTACTAATGACTACCGCGCTTTGTAAAATTAGTTATGTTTAATTTTAGCTATGTAATTTATCGCGACGTGGCTGAAGGATAAACATCAACGGTCATGCGAGCCTTCAAGAGGTTTGTTTATGATAGTTTAGCTTGATATTAATACTTTGGCTTTTTGCCGGTTTTGAAATTGAGCCTAGAAGGATTTGAAACGTAAATCGTGATCATCACATTTCTTCGATGTCCTTCCTTGTTTGTTAAAAGCAATCTGAAAATTAAGGTTTCTTCTTTAATATAACTTATTTCATGGCAGTTACGTTATCATGGCGCATGTTAAAGTATATGTATACGAACATCTATTTAATTGAAGTTTTGAAAGGATACGTAATTATGATATGATACCAACCTAATTTTCTTTTTTCCCAAAATATAACCAGAAAATGAAAGTACCAAACAGAGTAACTTAGAATCTCTTTATACTGCGTAACATATTAAAGTACTTTTCAAACTGATATAATTTTCATCGGTTATCAATTTTTTTCCTCGAATATAATATATACATCCCATAGATATTGATGATATTAAATACAATAGCAATAATTTTTTCCTATATTGAATTAAAACAAAATGCACTTTGAATAATAAGCATTACTTTAAGTTGTTGTAATTAGTAGGTGCAAAACATACGTGAATATCAGCTGGTAGAGAATATTTATGAGTAAAGCAATATCGTTTACTCGAAACATAACCATTTAAGCTATAATTCATATTTAGCACATAAACGGTAGAAATAGAACCAAATTTCTTTTAAATATTATTTGTTAGGAGATACGCTCTTTTGGGTAGATTGTAGTACAAATTATGTAATGGCATAAATACAATTTGTTTTGATTTTTAAAACACCCTGACTAGTGTTAGGATTTAGGGTTCGAAATGAGTCCTGGACTTTGTCACTAAATATATTAAAAACAAATTTATAAAAAAGCTAACAACAAGAAAACTAAAAAAGACATCGAAACCCGTTTCGATTTGTTTCCTTATTGGCAAGAACCCAGAAATATATATCAATATAAATAATAAACATGACATGTGACACACTGACATTTTCGTCTTTCTTTTGACAATTGTAATTTAGTATGAATATGTTTTTCATCATTTGGGGCAATTATGTTTTCATTTTACTCAAAGATCCTGGTTAAACATATTGATAATGATACAATAATATCGGTTGACGCATTGAAAGTGGGCACTTCCTGTTTTCGGTGATATAATTGCTCTTTCCAGGCAAAGTTTGTTTATCTTTCTGTATTTCCTCATTGGCCGTTGAAAAAGCAGTTGCGTGTGCGCGCCATTTGTTCTCGCACGTTTTCTTCGCGCGTTATCATTGCTGCACTGGACGCATATTAAAAGGTTGACGAACAACTTTTTTTGTCATTAATTAGTTCTTCTTGCTATGAGTCTGATGTGAAGATGACAGCGATGAAGTTGAAACTGGTTTTATGTTTTCTACTTGGCCTCTTCTCCATTTCATCAGCGACACGTCGTGAGTATTATCGTAGTCTCTGTTCGATTCTTGCTCTCAACATAATATTGAATAATACAAGAATTATACGGAGTTTTTATTTGCAATGTATATACCTAGTATGTTTGGAGTTCTGAATTATCAATCATTAATCCGTCGCGCTATAATCACATTTCAATAAATCATTACATTCCTTTTACATCAAATGGATAACAATTTCTGTTGAAAATAATTCCTAAATCTTGAGGCTGTACTACAGTAAATAAATGTACTTGTAGTATTGGTCTATAAAAGTATAGCACAATTTTCCCAAGCAACTTGTATAAAAACAAACGAAATGATTACAAAAGTCAATCTTTTCACTTATTTTAAATATATATCGTACGAAACAATAAACTCCAAGAAGGCACTGTAAAAAGATTTTTTAGAATTAACCTTTCTAACCAGACTTACTGTAAAATTTTGGAATATGGAAAAAAGAACAGCCTTTTAAATTAGCGATAAGTTAGACTACTAGTTGTTATTTGTATTGCCTTTTTTCTATTCCTGGATTGGTACATCAATAACTTGTCTGATGTGCTTAAAATGACAGAATATGAAGTTCAGTTCACCCACAAGACCGGGGATCGCTATGCACGTGCCGGCCGAGTAGACGTGTATATCAATGGACAATGGGGGACCATTTGTGCTTCTGACTGGGATATGAACGATGCTGAGGTTGTCTGCCGGGAGTTAGGCATGGGCTACGCCAACACTATTACAGTCTCTGGTGATCTACCTGATGCATCCAGTACCGTGTGCTTGTCTACGGTAAAGTGTTACGGCCATGAAAGTCTGCTCTCAGAATGCGTAGTAGACACGACAACTCGAATAGATGGTACTAATGACAAGGCTATTGTCTGCTATCCTCCCGCAAGTGAGTTATATGAAGTGAAAGCAGATTGAAAATATATTTTACAATGGACTTAGTGAAGGTTTAAATAGGCATATTGATTTCTAAACTAATAATAGAAATCCAATCAAAATGAAATCGTAAATGATTATAGTAAGCAGTAACACATATTTTCAATCGAGGAACTTATGTTTTTTGTTAACATTCCTTCTATTTATTTATGTTATTATATAATGAATCCGTGTCTTCTGTGGTGTTTTGATATTTAGCGTTTGGTACATCAGTACATAATGAATAGAAGGTACGATTTTACAATGCGCTATGATACAATCCAGTGGTCCGTGGCTGCTCAAACCTTTATTTCGTGTAATCCGACATCGTAGGTGCTTTATGTACATTTCATATAAGAAATGCCTGAGACCGTTGTAATATGTACAATGTTTCTAACGTTTTATTTAAGGCTGATATTTGATAACATTTTTTTTTTTCCAATCTACCAGATGATGCAGGTTTGCGACTCAATTACGGACCTGATGAGTATTCAGGCTGGGTAGAGGTCAAGCTGTCAAGTGGCAGTTGGAGTAAATTGTATGGCAGTTTTTAGTATGATTGGTATTGTATTTGAAGCCGGAGAGCATCTGTCGTCAGCTTGGATTCGGGGAGCTCAACTGGTGGGATTTATTTACATATAGCAGCACATACAGTATGACTAGAGTATCGAGTTGTGCTTACGGGATTGCGGACTCCGGAAGCTATACGTTAATTTTGTTTTGCTTCACAGGTATTCCATTATCTCATGTCGAACATCACACATTTGGTTAGGTTCGGTTTAGTTTGGTTTGATGGTTTGTTTTACCTGAATGCTAAGAAATGATGTGTATGCTTGTTAGTAAGACACTAGGGGACCGACAGCTTTACGTACTCTCTGAGGAAGTGTGTAACGAGGATTAATGCCTTTGTACAGGGCACTAGAGCATCGTCTTGGTTTCGAACATGGGACCCCCCCCCCCGTTTACGAGACCACTGCTCTAACACTGCATGAGCCATCGCATATCCATGATCGATGATATAAAACAAGTTGCCTGAATGTTACGGGTGTTTATCATATAAAGTTTACATGAAAAAGATGGGAAAATGCTCACGTCAGACAAAATATGAATATATGTATATATATATATATATATATATGTGCGTGTGTGTGTGTGTGTGTTTGGGTAAAATGACGCAAACTAATGATGGGGAAGAGAAGTGTCATGCTTTAAATCCAACATTTGTTAATATGTCACAAATTATCGACGTAGTCAACGTCTTCATCAGTGATTGTGACAACAAATTAATATTGATAATCCTTTTCCAAGGCAATGCGCAACTCGTTAAAATAAAAGTCCTTGGTCAAATATATTATAAAATCATGTAGCCCTTGATTCTAGAAAAACTATCCCCTGGACAATCACCTTAGACAACTACCCCATATGACATTTACCCCATAGGACAATTACCTCCTAGAAAAATTATCCCCATGACAATGGCCTCTTTGCTCAATTAGCCTTAGTCCTCAGGACAGCCTCCCGATGAAGGATAGGGGCGTTGCTATAAGTGGTCCTTTCTTTTGTTTTCGTGGGTAATTGACCCGGGTTTAATTGTCCTTAGAGGTCATTGTACATGGTGAGGGTATTGTTGTCAGGGATGGATTTTGGAGGTTAACTGTCCATAAGATTTTTTTTTTTCTAGTATTTAGGCCCACGTGGATTCGTAATTCATTTGAAAATATGGATCCCGGGGCAGCAATACGGTATTTTGTTTTTATTACTGAAAGCATTATGAACCCGAGTATAAAGCTGTATAAGACTCTTACATACGTAAATGAGTTGCTATACAAAGTAGACATAGATATTGAATTTAATTGATTTTCTTCTGCAACATACAAATCAAATTACATTTCAGCAATATAACATATACAAAATAAAAACATGTTTTGGTATGTGTATGCAGTTTAATAATAATAAATGATGAAATTAAAAGAAGTTAAGTGATAGCACAATACCAATAATTATTCATTAAGAAAGCTGCAGAAGAAGTAAAGCTATTGCAATAAGCGATTGCTTGATAGCGTGATAGCCCGTGAGAAGGGAAAGGGGGTGTTGATGATAACAAAATGAAAACAAAAAATGGTGATGGCGATGATGTTGATGATGGTGATGATGATGTTGATGATAATAATGATCGTGAAAATATGATGATGTCGATATGTCTGATACAGATTGGTTATATAAGTATACGGGAGTTATAAAAAATAGTGATGGATGTTTTATGGGAATCTGAAAATAATATTGAATATAAATTCAACGCTGGGAAAACATCAAACATTGTACTCTGATAGAAATGCTTTATTTGTGTAAAATGGATTTAGGGTTTTACATGATTTTATTGAGTCTGGGAGTGCATTTCACAAATCTTGGTATGGGCTGAATAATGGGAGCCAGCACATACGCGAAGTGCTTTCTTTTGCATTAAATACATAGGGTTAATTTTTGTCTTTACACTTGAAGCCCATACCTGGTACATTTCTTACGTCCTAATGCTATATTATCAATTTCAGGTTTAAAGTTTATGAATTTCGTTTCTGTTTAATATTAAGATATAGTTTATTATGTTTAAACCAGTTTGATATTTTTGGTAATTCTAAATTAAGTATATCAATAAGGGCATCCAGATTCTCATAAGAATAACAAATGTTGGTGTCGTCAGCAAATAGTTTAAACGATAAAATGGATGATGCATTGGCTATGTCATTAATATACAATAAGAAAAGAAGAAGACCTAATATCGATCCGGTTGTAATTGTAAGATATTCCGATGAAAACCCATTATGAACCACATACTTTTGCCGGGATTATACAAAATGTCTAAACCATGAGAGAACAACCACTTGAATTAACATAAACTTGAAGCTTTTTAAGGCAATATATTGTGATTTTACGTATCAAATAATTTCGTCAATTCCATAAAAATCGCCATTGCATGTTTTTTTTTTTATTAGCCCTTGCATTTAATATTTTATCATACATTTGGCCCACAGCAAGGTCAGTGGAATATGATTTTCTGAAACCATATTGATGTAAATTCAATATTTCATGGTTATTCAAGGACACTCGCCAGATGATAAGGAAAGGTTAACAAAGTGAGTAAGAGGAGAAGCAATTACATATACAATTTGTTTAAGGAGCGATGTACCTATTCTGTCATGACCTTGTGCTTTACTACGTTTCTCGTAAGGTCCTTTCTTACATTAATTATTTTATTGGGGTTTGTAGGGTTGAAAAACAGTGATGAGAATGTAGTTTCAGGATGGAATCTAGAAAAATCTACGCCAGCATTAATCAATTTGTTTGCAAGATATATTAACAAAAAAGGAGTTAAAAGTATTAGCTTCATTATCATTATCAATAATGGTATCGTTCATAGACAAATTTTCCTTTGTTAAATGTTGCCTTTTCCTTCCAATGATTTCATTTACAATTCCCAAGTTAATTCGATGTTATTTTTTACTTTGTGTAATTGTTCTAAATAATGCATTTTACGGGAAGATCGAATAATGTCGGTTAATTTATTTCGGTATTTGTATATCTATTTAAATATTGTGTGGTTGCGTCACGTTAATAAACTTTATATTGCCTATTTCTCGTGTAAATATATCTTAACATAGCCCTGCCTATCCATGGCTTTTTACCAGGTTAATTATTTCATTTACATTTTTTTAAAGGAAAATTTGTCATAATAAAATTGTAATTTCTTATTAAAATTATCATATCTGCAATGTTTACGTTTGACTGAGTTAATACATCTGACCATTTTTCATGGATTAAATCAATTTAAAAATATTCAATACTCTGGTGTGTTTCTTTCCTGTACCATATTAATTTGTTTGAGTTTTCAGTGACCATATTATTATTACATAATAATAATTACAATAATTACAGTGCTTATATAGCGCCTAACACTTACTTTATCAGAAGTCCCTAAGCGCTCTACAATAATGCAGCATAATTACCCTGGCTTTAGCAGTGCAGCTGTTACGCGCTGCGTTTCAAGGAATAAATTCCTACCAGGTACCCATTTACTTCACCTGGGTGGAGTGTGGCAAATGTAGATCAATGTCTTGCCAAAGGACATTAGTGCAGCGGTGGGACTCGAACCGCGGACCTTGTGATCGACAGTCCGGCGACGTATCCACTCGACCACAACACCTCTACGACATATAACACAAATTGGAAGATGGTCTGATATTTTTGAATAAAGTAGGCCACTAGTAAAACTTTTATTAAGAATGTTTGAAAATATGTTCATATCGATCAAAGTCGAATAATGATGATCAATTCTTGTAGGTTTGTTAATATGGCGGTAACAGGCGTTTGCATACATTACATTAAGAATTTATTCAGAATTACCTTTTCTCGATAAAAGATTGATATTAAAGTCACCCATTAAATATAAATACCTATTTTCTTGCGAGAGAGAAACAAAGCATTTCTCAAATGTTTTGTTAAATAAATCAACATGACCATTAGGTGGTCGATAAATAAGGCCGACTATAATTTGTTTTCTATTGAATTTTCAATTTCTATAATTAACACCTCACTTTCTTCCAAAAAATGATATGACGAATGTTTTAATGATAAATTTTCATTAATATGAAGGGCTACACCGCCATATCTTATTCCTTCACGGTCTTCTTTAACCGTCTGATAATTCTTCAAATTAAATAAATCGGCTAAATTAGAGTGTAACTAAGTTTCTGTGATACCAATAATTGAGAGGGGGAAATTATCACAAGTCCAAAGGAGCGGTTCCAAAAAAATCTAAATGTATATTTATACTTCTAGAGTTGTTATGAAGTAAACGAAGATTATGCGTTGCATTTATAAAATTGTCTCAATTTGTATTATTAACACTTAACTTTCTTCTCCCAAAATGATATGACGAATGTTTTAATGATAAATTTCCATTAATATGAAGGGCTACACCGCCATATCTTATTCCTTCACGGTCTTCTCTAACCGTCTGATAATTATTCAAATTAAATAAATCGGCTAAATTACAGTGTAACCAAGTTTTTGTGATACCAATAATTGAGAGGCGGAAATTATCACGAGTCCAAAGGAGCGTTTCCAAAGAATCTAATTGTATATTTATACTTCTACAGTTTCTTTATGAACTAAACTGAAATTATGCGTTCCATTCATAAAATTGTCATTAAATTATTCGGGGTGTAATACTTACTGTCATACGTATATGTATCATCTTTATTTAGCGTAATAAACAAAGAAATATAAACATTTGAATCCAGGTCCATGACACAATGTAGTATACAATACACAACTGTGTCACTGGCAGGGTATACAAGACAAATACAACATGTACAATATAGGAAACATATCCACAAAATAAAGAGAATAGCTAACAAAATAATGGAAAGAAAAATATGAAGTTGAGATTCCTCAACGGTAATAAGCAATTCGATTCTAATAATTTATATATATATATATATATATATGAGTAAGAGTAAGAAAAAAGCGTCTCAGCCAGTATATTAAACATACAGAACCGAAGCTTAGTGAGCAACGTGTATACAATTATGTTGAAATAAGCCATTGTCTCAATGTCCAAAGCATAGGTCCCTGCGAAGCGCCCCCATGCGAACTGCTCCACCCACCCGTTACAAACAACTGAATCTTACCACCCAGCATATGATGTAGTTCCTACAGGAGATCAAGGTACTTGTAGATATTAATATATTTTAAAATTCAAGAGAAAAAAACCTTAATGGACAATCGTATGGTTTGTTTATTGTATTATCCTTCATAACGGCAAAAAAAAACTTATATTAAGCGAGCAAATGTGATGAATTTACGTTTAAAGCCATGCAGTTGAAATTTAAGGTGCCTAATACAAAAATCGTGTTGCGTTTCTTGTTATTATATCTTAGATAACAAGGAAATTAATCATTGCCCATGCGATGATCAACGTTTTGATAAACAGACGAAGCAGGGAGAAGAAACATGGAAAAAACCAGTAGAGGAGGCAGTGTCGGACTAGAATCTTATACGATTCAATATAAGATCTTTATGCAGATTAGTCAGGTTGTTAAATTATCCACAGTTTCGGTTGAGACCCTTGTTCCATTAAAAGAAAATAATGAGACAGGGAAATGTAAAATTACTTATCAAAACAAAATATATGTAGGTAAGATTTGTTTTTGGCCAAATATTGTGATTATTCAATTTTTTTTTCTTTGTATTTAATGTCGGGGATTCTAAAGAGAGGCTGGAAAAGCGATATCTTTGTATTTGTATTGTATTTGTACTTAATAACATTTATTTCCTTCCTCAACGGTACAATATGAAACACAATGTATTTTTAAGTTATATATGTAACAATGATATCCACATAGAATAAACAGTAAATACTCAGATAACAGAAGGAGGCGAAAACCAGAAAAGCATAGCTTGAGTTGGGAACACCCATAATACGTTAACACAGTTACTGCGAGAACATTATTGATATTATATACAGTAGGCTTGCGGGTGCACCATGTGAGAGAGAGAGAGAGAGGGAGGATTGAGGAGTTCTGAAAAGAACTCTCGGTAATCTTTCTTGAGGGTGTGTAGTCCTGAAAAGGACTGTTGGTGTAGTCTTGAAAAAGAATGTTGGTTATCTTTCTTAGATTATAGTTCTAAGGAGAACTATAGCACTTAGAGAGGATGAGTGGCGGGAGTGGCTCGACGTTTCGAACAGGTTGACTATCCGTCGTCAGGAATGGAAAATAGCTGGCGTGCGTGAGCTTAAGTCACCGGGGTGCGGACGTGGGGGAATTTACATGACCTTGTGAGCTTGAGTCATTGGGTAGTAGACATGGATAGTCTGATTGGCCTGTTGCTTGTCCGTCTGGGCTGGAGTCTCCGGGTTGCGGACTTGGGGGAGTTTCGAATCCATGAGTGGGATGTGCTGTCGGCGAGACGCTGTGTGTGTCCCCGACGTAGGCGGCGTTGTAGTCTGCTGTCGTCTGCTGTGCATTGTAGCTGTGAGGCTGGCGGCTGCTTTGAGGGTTCGGCGTTGATGCATAATCCTGAGTCTTGGGGCACGGTGTTCTGGCGGTGAATTTCGTTGGCTTCTCGGATTCGGCGTGCATGCCAGTACTTCATTATGGAGATGAGATGACTGTTATCCCATTCGATGGTGTGTTCGTGTTGCTGGGCGTGTTTAACAATGGCGGACTTATCCAAATCGCTGAGTCTGAAGCTGGTTCTGTGCTCCTTGAGTCTTGTGTCCAGATTTCTCCTCGTTTCACCAATGTAGACTTTTCCACATTCGCATGGTATTTTGTAGAATCCAGCTTTCTTGTGGTTTGGATGCTTGTCTTTGTTGGAGTGGAGTATCGAATAGAGTTTGCTGGAGGAACTATGTCGAACTTGGATGTCTGCTGCTTGAAGGATACGTTGAATCTTGTTAGAGGCTTGACCGATATAGGGAAGAACAACAGTTTGTTTCGGTGGTGTAGCCGCGGGTCGGTTCTCTTCAGGGATGGTGTTGGCTGCGGGCTTGCTGGCGCGAGTCCTGGACTTGATCTTATGTCTTGGGTATTGGTTGATGGTAGTTAGAGCTGTGGAGACATGCTGGATTTACTGGTCTAGATGGTCGGCATCGCTGAGTTGATTGGGCTCGGCGGATGAGGGCGTTGGGGACTGATTGTAGTACGGATGGATGGTGGAAGGATCTGTAGTGAAGATATCTATCGGTGTGTGTGGGTTTCCTGTTGACTTGGTGAGCGGGCTTGCCGGATGGCGAGTTCGCAACGAGGACGTCTAGGAAGGGGATGCTGTTGTTTTTCTCGATCTCCATGGTGAAGTTTATGCTCGGCCGGTGATGCTGGTTAATGTGGGCGAGGAAGTGGTCTAAGTCACGTCTGCTATGTGGCCAGATGACGAATGTGTCGTCGACATATCGGAGTAAGAGAGAAGGGCGTTGTGAGAGAGTCTGGAGTGCCGTTGTTTCGAAGTGCTCCATGAAGATGTTGGCTATAACTGGTGAAAGATGCGATCCCATGGCTGCGCCTTGAAGTTGCTGGTAGTAATTGTCTCGCCATTTGAAGGAAGTTGAGATGAGGCAGAAGTACATGAGGTCATGTATTTCATCCGGTGTCAGGGGAGTTCTGTCGGGAAGGGTGTCGTCAGCCTCGCGGCGATCTTTGACGATTCGGCAGGATTCGGTGACAGGAACTCCTCAATCCTCCCTCTCTATCACATGGTGAACCCGCAAGCCTACCGTATATCTACATCACCATGCGAGCCGATACTTACAAACAGCATTATTGATGTTATTATGAACAAATACATCTTGCATAACAGCACGTTGATTGGAAAGAAAACAATAAGTACACGGAGGAAAAACTGAGAAGAGAATTGAGTATAGGAAAGCATATTCACTAAGAAAGAGAATTTTAAATCAATTGCACAATCCGAGCCCTCCTGGGCTGTCCTGCATTGTGCATGTGTCTACGATTACACCATAAAAATGACAAAGTACTACAATACAAAAATAGACAACGCGTACATATTATTAAAAACAAAAAAATCAACCAACAAACAGCAACTTCATCCGACAACATTGTCCTGGGGAATATACAGATGGTACCTAGCAACAGCTGAGGCGTGTACGTAAGTGATCAAAATAAATAATCGGTCATACAACATGTTGTTGAATTCTACAATAAGTCACTTTCACACATAAATACAATAAAGGGTATTAATATAGAGCAATTAAATACATTTTTGACTTACGGGCAGCTTACGGGATAGTGAGCACTATTTGTTTTCATTTTTTGGTTCAACGGGGGAAAGTGCATTCTTTTCTTCAAAAAAGGGTGTTTTTACCTGTTTTTTCTAGGGGAGGGAGCCCACCCCCCCCCCTGGATCTGCCAATAATTACTAATGTAATTCATTATAGTAAGTAGCAGAAGAGACCTTATTCTGTCAATCCGGTTTATCGCCGCTTAGTCTACAACAAGTTGATTTACTACCCAATTGACCTATTGCCATAATACTAATAGTCTACTCGTAATCCTTCTGCTATCCACATCGTCTAATAATCATTTCGTTTTTTTATCATTATGTCTAATGACCACTTCGGATAATAGTCATTTGGTCCAATTTCAATTTGGTCTAATATCTAATAGATCTACTACTCATTTAGTATATTACTCATTTAGTCTAATTCCCAGTTTATATTATAATGCCAATTTCGTCTACCATCCATATGGTCTTATATTTTTGTAATCATAAATAATATTCATCAAATGATTATTAGACCTTATGGATTATACATGAAATGGACATTGGACAAACTGAAATGAGACTTACTGGTAATTAGACTAAATGAACAATATACTAAAGGGGTAGTAGACTAATTGGAGATTAGATCATATGGAAATTAGACCAAATTATACCATATGGGAATATACCAATTGGATAGAAGACGAAGTGGTTTTAGACCAACCTGCAATTACCGTCAATCCTTCTGGTCTAAGATGTTCATAACTTAAAATAAGCCAAATAAAAAATGCCACATGTTTGTAACAAAAAGAACCTCGTAATTCGACTCAATTTCCAAAAGTTGCATTACATGTATGATCTGCACGAAAATTGATATATGCATGACCTGACCTAAACACTTCAATTTGGCACATGTTTTTTCTTGTTTCTAAATGCGTATCGATCATCAGATAGGCCTATGCATATTACAGCTCTGATTCTGAGCTTGATCTTTAATTTGCCGTCTATTATCAACTGGTCTTGGATACTTCAGTGTCTTCCAGTGTCTTCGTTTATTGGTCTAGTGGATACGTCACCGGATTGTGGATCGCATGGTTCGCGGTTCGAGTCCCGCCGGGGCACTACTGCTCTTTGGTAAGGCATTATGCTACATTTCCGCACTCGCTCCAGGTGAGGTAAATGGGTACCTGGCAGGAATTAATTCTTGAAAATGCTGGAACGCCATAATGGCAGCCATGCTAAAGCCGGGGTAATAATTGCGGTGCGCCAGAGTGTCAAGTCTGACTGACATGAACGCTTTACAAGAACCAACTATTATTATATCATATTCAAAAGTGAAGAACAAGGCTGGTTTACATCTTAACTTTCACCTTAATCATGAACATGACATATATATATTATTACAAATTTATTTCGTAATAATATGTGTACATTTCGGGTTTTGATAACCTATACAAAATAGGTCTTGAATAGGTGATTTTACTGTTTTAGCTCACGTCACACCGTCATGAAATGGATTTGTGTAGGACTAGCTTAGGTTTGCAATGTACTATGCGTATGATTGTTGAAAATAACTAAGTATACGCATAATTATAATAACTGTATTAATGTAAAACAAAATGACATTGACAAAAAGTAGTTACTCAACAAAGTGTAAAGCTCATAGATATAATGGAATGGCAGTTGGGATCAACTGTTTGATTATTACGGGTATGATTACATATGTATTATAACTTATCACACATCTGTTGTCAGCTTGGATTCTGAATATCAAACTAGGGGTATTTCTTGATACATGTATATCAACGACTAGCGTATTGATACACTAGTCTGAATACATGTATCTACAGTATTGCACCACCACAAATTATCTCCTGAAATATAGCTCCATTAATTATTAATCATCTATGAATTGTTATATTATTAATGTATACTTCGAAGTATAATTTATGATATGATCCATAAAAAACGCGCTTAAGGAAAATAAATACATAAACTACAAGAGGACATAATCATGGTATTCATAACTCGGTTAACAGTTTGGAAACCCTAGGTCGGGTATTAGACAGCAAACCATACGTTTACAGATTCATAGGAAATCTTAACATGACCAAAGAAATTACGAAGAGTGGTTTGAAAACTGAATAACACAAGTCAGACATTTTATGGGAAATGGCATAAAACAACACGCATACCTCGTATGTAATAATAAAACAAAAAGGACATCACTCTTAAGATGATAATGACAGTGAATACATCATGTACATGACGCCACTTTTCTGTTAATAGTAACAAAGGTAGAGGTTAATATTGTATATTATTTTAACAGTTACCTGCACTATGTGCATTTCTCTGATTGGTAATAGTAAATGAATCCGTTGTCTTGAGGAAAAAGGCAGTTTTGATTCTGCCAGTTTTAATGTTGGGATAGGATTGACAGGAACATTGATGTGACATTATGAGTATCGAATTGCTCTTAAAGGAGTGTTGACTACCAGAGTGGCATATTCAAATAAAACCAAATATGACAATATGAAATGTAAGATGTCATTAAAGATACTATGTCCCTTTTGCAGCCAACATCAAATTTTGTAGAACTTTGCAGGAATTATGAATATGTCATGTATGTCCTATCTGTGAAATTTAAACGTTAGCAGTGTCCTAATATTCAAATTATGCAAGGAAACCCGTTTACTTGCTAGACTTCACTGTCAGACACTATTGAGTGACTGACTGGCTTTTTCATCTTTGGTAATAACATACATAAAATGAGCTGTAAAGGGTACATGAGCATTTGTCTACATCAATAACCCACTTCTTGTAATGGCCAAAATTAAACTGATTGAATCTTTGCGCAGCATAAAACGTACGACCATTCGGTACAATGGTCTGAAAATCAGACTATTACTTACTGGCTCTATAGCTCCTAAGTCGATTCGACAACTAATAGTCGTTATTTTCCCATTTAAAGACATTTTCAAGCCCCCTCTTTTTTAGGGAAGTTCTAAATTAGTATTGTCTTTCAAATGCTGTTGGAATTTAACCTTTTCATTTTTTGGGCCTGCAAATGGGACATAGTACCTATAACCAGGTGAAATTAATCGATTAAACATGTATACCTTTCCGGGGAGCAAAAATAAAAACCCCAAAACAACAACACCAAGAAGAAGAAACAATATTAACAAAATCCAATCTAATCCAATCCAGGTATATATAAAGCGCTAATATCTAGTTGCCTAATAAAAGGCGCTGATGAGACTGAAAAAAATACAAAAAATGTCTGTTCATGATTCTAACCGGGAAAGACAAAAAAGCAGTGACTGATTGTAAGCAATCTAAAATAGTTATGTCTTTAGTTGTGGGGCGTTCCCACTGTCGTGTGATCCCTTACGAACCCCACGATTGGCCATTCGTAGCTGATCGTGGAAATTCTCTGAATTGCCAGGTTTGGATACGAGGTGATGCGAGTCGATACGTTCTGGTACGATTTGGTGCGCTTGGTTGCGATATGGTCACGATTGCTCAATTTCAGGTGACACGTTCTGGTCTCCCGTTCAGATACGATCATATACGTTCCGATATGATTGTCCCGATTGAGTCCACGATTGGGTTTCGATGTGACACGATCATCACGATCGGGGTCCCCGATTAGGGACGATCGGGTACGTGCAGATACGTTCGGATACCTTCCGATACGTTCATCACGAACCGATGCGCTCTGTTACGACAGTACACGGTTGTGGTTGCGATGTCTTTCACGATAAGGGTCGAAAGTGATCCGGATTTGAGCTACGATTGGACCCCGACAGATATATATACAGGTCGACTGACCATGGACTTCATTGTTTCTTGAACTTCTACAGAGTGACCACTACAACTCACAACCATTGATGATGACAGTTGAGGATGAGGATGATGACAACGTGACATTTGCAGTATTACTGTATGCTTATATTTATTATCGCCAGAGAAGAAGAAGACGAGCAGCAGCCAGACGGTACAGACCAGCCACAGCCCCAACCACGTAAGTACAGGAGAGCTGCAGTCAGGCAGTTCTGGTTGCGACCATGGCTCACAGAGGAGACGAGACAACAGTTTGGCCAGTTCTCCAGCCTCCTAGACACCAAATTGATCCTTGATCCCAGGAGCATGGAGGGACCATGTGGACTGGCTAGATGTGAATCAACCTCCTGTACCTCGCAACTCAGCTACAGCGGATGCAAAGTATCACAATGAACTCCTAAAGGCCTTCTTCAACTCACCACAAGGTGCGGTCGCATGACACGGAAGGTGGAGAGCATGATATTTGTTATTTTTATTTTTATTTTGAACAATTCAGGAAATTGATATTGAAGATGCATGATTTTTTTATTATTTTTACTGACTATTCTAAGTCAATGTTTTAGAGCAATGGTTTACTCATTTTAGGTTAATTACAGCAAAGTTGTAAAATATTTAGGTGACATATATTTATGGATTAAGACAAGGGAGATAATTTTAACTCTTTCATCGTCCATGTCAGTGCAAGAGCAACAAAAAAATTCCATGTGAAAGATTTACTATAATGTAATACATTTTAAAAGATGTGTAAATAGCAATTATCTGAACAAAAACTATTGTTGACCTTATACTTAATAGTATGGCACTATAGTTTACACACTGCGAAATTATCACACCTGTATGTATATATATGTCTATAATGTTATCGAAAAAAATAAAGTTGGTATCTCTCATCTTCTGATTGTATGGGCACAACTTTCTATTTCAAGTCTGCAAATGAATGGTATACATGTTTACATTACCTTTCCATGATTGATAAAAAGAGGGGGAGAGAGAGATGGGGAAGGAGAGAGGGAGAGAGAGAGAGGGGGGGAGAAGGAAGATTAACAACAAGAAGAAGAGAGTGTGAGGTTAAAGAAGCTAAAGGAGTGAAGGAGTTATTATGATTAAGGACTATAAAGATGATAGTATATGAGAAACATATTAAAATGTTGAGAGAGAAAGAGAAAAGAGAGAGAGATTTAAAAAAAAAAAGAGAGGGAAGGAGAGAAAGTGTAAATATATGGGCGCGAGAACTCGTAACAGATCGTAAACGTCCGTGAAAAAGCGTGACTTCTCGTATCTAGTCGCATTTACTCGCATCTACTCGTATCATCTTGTATCTGCTCTTGAGTCGTTCATGTCAGGTCGTGAGCACTGGTACCCGACAGAGCGTCACAGGTCGTGGCAGATCGCAACACATCTCAACATAGCGTGGTGTTTGTCTTTTTCCAAGGTTGATCCCGATCACCACGATTAGAAAGCACGACTAGATGCGATATGTTGCGTTTTATAACGATCCCATACGATCTGATGCGATGATCACGATTGACAATTAATCGTGTTGATCGTAGAATTTTTTTGAACCGTCCAAAAATTTCCTACGATCAACACGATTGCCACGACTGATCTCAAGATCTGAAAATATCTGATAGGATCACCGCGATTACTCCACGATTAAGAACAAAATTTCAATCGTGGCGCCAATCGTGATAGTGGGAACGCCCCATTAGTTGAGTTCTGAAAGTGGATAACTGGTGACAAGAGCGAAGGATTTGGGGGAGACCATTCCACAGTCTCGATGTACAGGCAGTAAATGATTGATCCACTATGAAAGAGTGTTCGAGGACTCTCAAGCAGGTATTTACCCGCAGATCGAAAATTAATTGGAGGGTTATTAACAGTCAACAAATCTGAAATGTATGCAAAAGCAAATCCATGCATTGCCTTCCATGTTAATAATAACATAATTTTGTATTCAATTCTCTGTTTTATAGGAAGCCAGTGTAGTGAAATAAGTGTAAGGGTAATGTGGTCAAACTTTCTACCTCTTTAAAAAAAAAACAAGACAAACACAAGACAATCAACTGATGATGACCTGATTCTCTACAACCTGAACCTACCTACGAAACCTGGTCAGCAGGAAAAAAAGATGCAGTGGGTTCTACCGGTAAAAGCTCTCATTCGAATCTGTGAATGGTTTTGAGTGGTTTACTGATCGGTGCTGGTATCCTTGGAGGTTATATTTTTGTGTTAACCACATGTGGCCATCATAAATCTAGGCGTATTACATCGGTTGCAATGCTGATGTTTTATCGAAGGGCCCCAGGAAAAACAGTATCGATATTCATGTGGCTATCTTCAGTTAAAGAGTCCGTTAAATATTTTTGTTTGTTTTTTTTGGGTTTTTTTTAGCGAGCGCTACTTTTCAAGAGAGATAGAGAGGGGTAAAACTCATGCTCTGTTTGTTCTGCCGCAAAATCGCGTACAACAAAATATATGTATATATATATATATATTTATTTAAAGAGAGAGAGAGGGAGAGAGAGAGTACAAGAATTCAATGATGACACATTTTCGGATACATAATTATTGATGTTTGCACATTTAATGAGCTTTGACCGTTGACCTACATACCCCGAAATCGAACTTAGGCTTTATTTTCGTACCATGTACCTTCATATCAAATTTCATTAAAATCCGTCAAACATTACTAAAGTTATCGAACGGAAACCAGATTTGTTAAGGAAGAACGGACGGAAGAAAATAATAATAATAATCATAATAATAATAATAATAATATATTATATTTATAAAGCGCTTAAAGATACTATGTCCCTTTTGCAGCCAAAATCAAATAGTGTAGAACTTTGCAGGAATTATGAATATGTCATGTATGTCCTATCTGTGACATTAGCAGTGTCCTAGTATTCAAATTATGCAAGGAAACCCGTTTACCTGCTAGACTTCACTGCCAGACACTATTGAGTGACTGACTGCATCTTATTTTCTTTGGTAATAACATACCTAAATTGAGCTGTAACAAGTACATGAGTATTTTTCTACATCAATAACCCACTACTTGTAATGGCCAAAATTAAACTGATTGAATCTTTGTGCAGCACAAAACGTACGACCATTCGGTAAAAGGGTCTGAAAATCAGACTATTACTTAGGTGATTGCAATCACTTAAGTCAAATCGAAAACTCATGGTCGTTTTTCCCACTAAAAGCCATTTCCAAGCCCTTTCGTTTTGAGGGAAGTTCTAAATTATTCTTTTCAAATGCCGTTAGAATTTAACCTTGCCATTTTGTTAGCCTGCAAATGGGACATATTACCTTTAATACTAATGTTTCTAAGCGCAAGAAAAAGAAGAAAGGAAAAGGAAGGAAAGGTGAGAGATACCAAAGAAATATGTTAAAATATTGAATAACAAGTAAACAGCAAAGAAGAATATGACATTACACATTATAATGACTTTAAAATTAATTAAAGTTATAGATAAACTAGATATAGAATCAGAATTATAATATACAATGTGGAATATACAAATGGAACTTACAACTAGTCTGGCGGCAGTATTCTGGATGCGTTGGAGGTTTGCAGTACATATTGAGCAAGTGAGAGGTTGTTTGTTGTCGAAAGTCACAACGAGATATCGTACATCCTCCGACTTCGGCACCCATACTCAACAACACCAGCGAAAGTCTTGTTGATTTTCGATAATAAAACAATAGTGTATCGACAGTTGAAGTTTCCGGATGACGGAGCAATACGAAACAATCTTGATTTGTCATCCGGGTACTGCGCTAAAGATATTAAACACACTGATTTATTGTACCAATTGGAAGCCTCATATAGATAATAATCCCATATTTACATTTATGTGTACAGTGCATGCTACTTTTAGCAAGGGCAAGTTCATTTCTAATCATTTTGCTGATTTCAAAATATTGTAATATACATCAGTTCCTATTTGCTACATAAGCAAATGTCTTTCTATTAGCTTCCAGACAATTACTTCCAAAATTAAAATCGCATACTAGAACTTAACTTTATCTTAAAAAAAACACTCGTTTCCAATAGCTAAGTAATTAAAACAGACTCACGAAAATATCATTAATAATCGATATATTTGATCTAAACAGGGAAATATTGAATAGGAATAAGTAAGGGAAAGGGGGAGATGGAGATAGGAAAAAGTGTAAACAAGGATAAAGGGTAAAAGCAGAATGGGGAGACAAAGAAAGGAAAAAAAGGGAGAAGAAAGACGTTATGTGGTAAACAGACTATCTTAGTCCGTGTAAATATGACAAAGTAGCAATTCGTCAAGCTGTGAAAGGAAATTATCATTGTCATTATGTAAACATTACACGTACTATTATTGACAAAAACACGATCTTCGTGCCGGTTATGGAGAGAAGGAGAGAATTATATCCATCTACACAGGGTGGCCTAACAAAAAAGCGGGCTAGCATACTTTCTATAATGAGGGTCACGATCCGCCGATACCAGAAGATGGGCAATCTTTCAGAAGAAAACATGATGAACAATTTGCCTAATTTGTTTGCAAAACGATTGCATCTTCTTTCGACAAATCAAGCAAAGGCAATTATAACGGCCTTGCATATGCAAACATTAATAATACGTATTACGTAATCAGAGCATGATGTGTATGGAATGTGGTATTTAATTTGCCCCTGAGTTGATATTTCGAAAGTACTTGCAATCGTGTTATAGATATTTTTTCTAAACGCATTTTTGGTGAACAAAATGATGAAGACATCTATTGTTAGTGCTAATTGCAGAAAATAACGTATTATTGTGTAAGTGGAGAAACCGTTTATACCTGATATTTCAGTAAGGTGTAATAAACGTCAGGTTGAACATGGACACAACATTTAACATTCATTATTTGCAGGCGTTTTTGATGACTTGTTAAACCCAGACATGAAATTATACGAATTAATTAAAACGCAGTTTCAGTGATTACAATACATAATTGAACTCCTACCTTGCGTCTCAAAATACCCCGTCGAATAAAAAACCCTCTACTAAATTTGTCTTGGTATTCGTTTTCATGTAAAAAAATCTCCTCAGCTGGTAGCATTGGATAAGACCCAACGATTTTGTTTTAAGTATGTTAGTTGGATAAAGGGGCAACCCTTCTTTATTTTGAATAGCTGACTGTATGCATTCTCAAAACGAGCAAAGTAATGGGTCAAGCTACAAATGGCAGTTGGGATGAACTGTATGGTTATTCTGGGTATGATTGGAAGATGTATTTTTTTGACCTATCATAAAGCCTTTTATTTTCATTTTGGATTCTGGGCAATTCAACTGGTGGTATATTTTCATTTGTATATAGTAGCAATAGACATATGGATAAAGTGACGAGTTTATTTACTAAATTGCAGACTTCGAAATGGTTTATCGTTACAAAAAAAAAGCAAGTTTTGGAAGTACACAAGTCCGTTTTTGGAAGTCGGTCTTTTGGTTCCGAAATACAACCCCCGACTTTTGTTTTTGTTTTTTTCCAAATGATAAAAAGGTATAAATTGTACGCCGAACCAAGGGAATGGATTTTTTTGAAAAGAATTGTGAATGTTTATTCAAAGGACACGTTAGTGTGCACTGTTGATATAAAAATCATCATCAGAATGATATGAATATTTGCTAGCTATAATCTGCTAGCAAGGGAAGTCAGATGTTTTCACAACCTGTTTAAGAAGAAGAAGAAGAAGAATATGTCGAACATTCACTGCCCCCTACAAAATAATTAATTAGTCGCGGTTTTAAATTTGCCAATCTATCGGACATTTGGATCTGGTGTCGTCGAATCCATTGCCCTGTCTCCTTAATATAATGGTTAAGGCATTGGCGTTCTATGTCAGTGACACGGTTTCGATTCCAGCCTGATACTCTTTTTTTTTAACCTTTCCAAAGTTTTCTAATGAAGAGAACAGTAATAAGGAACTTGGATGTTAGCTACGCAACCATTATTCCTCATTTTGATTCGCATGACATATATATATATATATATATGTATATATGCAAACAATTATGTTATGCATTTTAGCCAATAATGGTTTATTGCTACAGCTCAAATTTTCTACGTATCCTTAGTAAATGGATGATCGCGTACTGGAAGGGTTCGGTTCCAAACAATGCTATATCCACATATTTATATTTATTTCTAAGTAACTAACTGATATCAGAAAAAACAGAAACAGATATAAAACAGAACATACAAAATATGATAAGGATATCTGACATTTCCTTAACATAGCTTTGTAAAAATGTGATCTTACAATAGTTTTAATTATGTTCATGATGCCAAAATTACTTATCAAAATGTGCGTAACAAATGTAATGAGTTAATCTTACTATTCATGGTCATTGCAAAAGCCGGGGTAATAGTATGATTCCAGGGCCCTCAGGAAGGACTGTATTAATACTTATGATGCTTCCCTTGGTAAGCAAGACATAATTTATTATTTATTGTATTATTATTATTAGTAGTAGTAGTATTCTAGCTAATAACGGCGTAAACACCTTAAAAATAATCACTTCACAAAGAAATCCAGAAATATTGGAACAACTTTATAGCTATTAAAGACAGATAATAGTGGGCTCTCAGGGCAGATTCAATATCGATCGGGTGTTTAATCAATAGCAGCTGCTGTCAATCACCAGCACTAGCTTTCAGTTCTATGACCAACAGCTAGGCCTTATGTAATGCTTTGCATTTAATATACCAATCGCCTCAGGAAAGTCATTATATGACATTATTCCCAACTAAAGAATCTCCGAGAGATATGGTCTCATCCGACCCGCGTAGGCGTATTGGGGGCATGGGGGTCACGTAGAGATTTTAGGATTGTACGCCGCCCTCCGCGGGTGGACCGCGCGCGGCACTACTCAAGTAATTTCAAGCTAAAAATTGGGGGACGTAGGGGTACGTGGGTAGTACTTGCGAACTGTCTTCGTTATTTGCACACACATAGCACATGTGCGCCAGTCACGGAGCACCCACGTACTACCCACGCACTGCCCACGTGAACACCTCGAAAAAAAAAGAATTTTCTACGTGGACCGGACGCAGGTGATGTGACCACTGCGAGGTAAAATTTGTCCACGTAGCAAAAATGGCAACGTATGACAATGTACTGCCCCACGTGTGCTCTTTGTCTACGTGGGTCGGATGAGACATGCAGTGGCTTAAGGGATATTTTAATGGTATGGATCGGCAATACTAATCTTTCCTGCATCTCACGTCAAGTACTTGAGTTGCCTGTTTGATTCAAACATGACCATGAATCGACATCCCAGGTCGAAAATCCAATAGAGACCATTAAAAAAATTATATTGGTCTCTAATGGTTTCTGTTGGAGTCTATTGGTTTCTGATGGACCCATAGAATTGAATCCCATATAGACCATTAAAACCATCAGAAACCAATAGAAACCAATATGAAACCAATAGGACCCATAGAAACCAATATGACCAATACTCAATAGAAACCAATAGAAACCAATAGGACCAATAGAAACCAATAGAAACCAATAAGACCAGTAGAAACCAATAGGACCGATAGGACCAATATATACGAATAAGACCAATATAAACCAATAGAAACCAATAGAAACCATAGGACCAATAGAAACCAATAGGACCAATAGAAACCAATAAGACCAATAGAAACCAATATAACCAATAGGACCAATATAAACCAATGGGACCAATAGAAACCAATGGGACCAATAGAAACCAATGGGACCAATAGAAACCAATTGGACTATTAGAAACCAATAGGAATAGAAGCCAATAGGACCAATAGAACCCAATGGGACCAATAGAAACCAATAGGACCAATAGAAACCAATAGGTCCAATAGAAACCAATATAAACCAACAGATCTATGTATCTCATGCATATTCATTATTACTTTAATATACGTGGCACAGAAAAATACATTTATCATGATTTGTTAAGCAAATTATGACAATGCACATCAATTTTGTGATTTGTATTTTCCTGCGGCAATTATTGATCAATAGATTATTTTGTCTGATCATGTTACAATTACATTCACGTTTTAGCAATAGATATATTGATTATATGATTACTAACCAAGAAACAACATGTTTATAATATATATATTTATGTACGGTCCTGTGTTACTACAACTTCTTGTTGTACTGAGCGAGGCGGGAGATTCGCCGGCAATTCGCTCGAAGATGTCGTTGACGAAGCTGTTCTTTCGGATGGTGACGTTAAAGGTCGGTCCCCAGACGTAAATAATCATATCTGATTGATACACGTCTGTAAAAACCAAATACACACACACTAATTTGGTATTCTTAAATTCACTTCAGATGATCTATGTGATGGATTTAATGCAATTGCAGAGATTAGAATATACCCAATGGTGTAGAGTTCCCAACATCGATTATGAATTATTAGTTTATCACTGGTTCTTCTACCCGGGTCGATTTACCAATAGAGAATATGGAATGTGGGACCATTAGAAACTCATAGAAACATCTCTAATGGACCAACAAAAAGAACCCATAGAAAATATCTAATGGACCAACAGAAACCCATCAAAGAAGAAAATATCTAATGGACCAACAGAAACCCATAGAAGATGTGGTGGATGTTGGTCCAATAGAAGCTTTATGTTGGTCCATCTGCATTTTTCTGTGGGTGGGTGTGTTGGTCCAATAGATATTTTCTATTGGTTTCTGTGGGTCCAATATTTCACTTTCCCTACTGAAACCAATAGACACCAATAGCTCTAATGGTTTCTGATGGTCCAATAGGCTATTGGATCCTATTGGAATTTCGACCTGGGATATCATGATTGCATGCAAGGCAGCCGTCTTCCATCTTCACAATATCCATCGGATTCGCAAGTATCTTGACCAGAGGTCATTACTCGATCTTATTCATGCCTTCATCATCAGTCGCTTGGATTACTGCAATGGTTTACTTTAAGGTGCCACTGCAACCCACATCGAGAAATTACAGTGAATTTAAAATGCTGCCGCCATATTTGCCACAGGTTCACCCAAGTTCTGTCGCATAAAACATATCCTTCGTAAATTGAACTGCTTCCCATCAGGTTCCTTACAAGATCCTGCTTTTCACCTGCAAATGCATCCACTTATAACTAACAGGCAATCATCCCGCTACTCCCTTCGGTCCTCTCAATGCGCCATGCTGACCTATCTCCCAATATGCTACCCTCACTTGGTGACAGAGCCTTAAAGGCCAGGTTCATTGATTTTGAAATCGACTGAATTTGGTATCATTGTAATCAGAACATTACACTGAGTAAAACTATCACATTTGTGTAACTTGTAAATTTGTGCGAAAATTATAAAAGTTGATTAAACTTGACGAAATATCACCCCACTCGAGACCCCGAAAACATCGTAAGTCAGCTGATTTTTGAGTGACGTAGCACAATGAACAATTAATACAATGGGCCGCTCAGCTGATCGGTGCGCGATGCAGTTTGCGTGCAATTCACATGTATTGCATTGACTCTTGAGGACCGTACCCATTCTTACCCAACGTTGTTTACCTTCATCAAAGTCACCCTGAAAATATCGATATGGACGAAAACATACTTGATTTGAGTTTTGAGGAGATAGAAGAAGGAAGTACCTCGGACAGCGACAACGACAATGGAGATTTGGGAGATCTAGACCTAGAAGAAGATCTGGAAGATTTTGCCGAAGTCGATGGACAAGCACAAGCTGTCGGGGCAGCCGCAGTCGCTGCGTATCTACATGAGCCCGCATATCACAGCCAGGCCAGCCGGCCCGGCGCTTGATCGAGCTAGCTGTGAATCGCGAACCGGACTGATCTAAGTCTTCTCTCGACTTCCACTTTCCCCATTTATCTATCAAAAATCTAAACTAATCGGCCTAATCAGACATTTTCGTAATGAATATTTGGACAATTATATGTAAACTTGTCGCATATTTTGCCCCAGAAGAGTCGTTAGTTCAGCATGCAAAATGTCCTAGGCACTCCCAGATCCGACACATACACGCTGAGCTGCCCTCAGAATATGTGATTATTTTCCCGATTTTTATGGTCAAATGTGACGGTAAATAACATAAAAATCGAATACACATTTGTAGAAAGTATTATTTATTCAGTGTATCTCATTCAAAGTGCCTAAAATAAAGGAAATATCACAACTGGCGGTAAATATACAAACAACGTTAACCCATATCTAAAAATTGCAATGGGTATCCAACATTGTCCCGAATGTGTGATTGTAGGTTGTTCATAATGTGACGTCATTTTATCGCATGTAAATAACGCCGTCATTTCACTTTGTGAGTGGGTTTTGGAAAGGGTATCAAAATTGCAATTAATTTATTCCTCACAATAGTGAGGGCTTTAAAAGTACTTTAGTCATTTTGTTAATGTTCTCAGCAATCTGTAGAGGTGTGATTTGCCTTTTTTCCAAATTTCAATGAACTTGGCCTTTAAAATCTGCTGCTCCCAAACGGTGGAATAGCCTTCCGATATCTATTTGTAACCAACAGTCTGTCAATACCTTAACAAATTACCTTAATAAATTTCCTCTTCTGTTAATAATATATATGCAAGGCACATATGAACATGTATATGAAAAATGGGCTATATAAATACATTATTATTATTATCATTATTTCAACAAAGTCTGGTGTCAGCGAATTATGTTCTACTGCACAAGGAAACTGACTACCACCTAGCTTAAACAAAAATACATTGACATCACTGTAGAGAAATTGTAAATTATAATGCTGTAACGGGGACGGTGGTGGGGGCAGAGAAGAAACTTCGAAGTAACAAGGAGGTAGGATTTACTGCATGTATGTCTACACACGCAATGAGACACCACGTATAACCCGTTTGTACTGGAAAAAAAACACAAAGAAATTACATCATCGTTATTAAAGATGATGATGACGGCGATCACAGCATTTAGGTGGCGCAACATTTAAATTAATTCGAACAACCATAAAGGAAGAGGTAAATATTGTACATATTGTTAGAGTTACCTGTACTATGCTTATTTGTATGTTTGGTAATTGTAAATGAATCCGTTGAAGTCTTGAGAAAAAGGGAAGTTTGGATTCTGTCACTTGTAATGGTGGGATAGGATTGAATGGAGCAGCAGTGTGACATTGTATGACTAAAGTATTGAGTTGTTCTTACGGGATTGTTGACCACCAAAGTTGCATATTTACTTCACATTTAACCAGATATGCAAGTATGCAATGCAAGATGTCATAAACCAGGTGAAATCAATTAGTTAAAAATTCACACCTTTACAAGATGCAAACCAAATATACCCCAAAAAAAAAAATAAAAAATAAAAAAAATAAATAACCAAACAACAACACCACCTAAACAATATTAACACACGAAAAAAACATAAGAAAATCAAACAGACGAAGGCATGATTCTCTACAACCTGAATCTAATAACAAAACCTGGTAAGCAGTAAGCCAAGATGCAGCGGTTTATACCGGTAAAAACTCTTGACTTTCATCCGAATCTGTGAATAGTTGTGAGTGGTTTACTCCCTGTTCGGTGCTGTCATCCTCGGACGTGATGTTTTTGTTTTTCTCTACCTTTCGCCATCTAAATCTAGGCGTATTAGATCGGTTCCAATGCTGGGGGATATACATGTAAAAGGGCCACGGGAAAAAAAGTATCAATGCTGATGTGGCTACCTTGAGTTAAAAAGCCAATTTAATCTTACTTTTGTTTAAACCAAGCGCTACGGTTAGAGAGAGAGAGAGAAAGAGAGGTGAAGCTTTTGCTATGTTGGTTCTCCCGCAAAACGGCGTAAAAACGTAAGAGCGAAGAGACCTTTAATCAAAGAACACGTTAATGTAACACAATTATCGGAATGGTAGAAATATTTGATAGCTATAATGAAGGGCATAATCTGCCGGAAGGGGAAGTCAAAAGTTATACCAAGAAACTGTTCCCAACATTCGTCTACATGTTAGGTTAATTTTTATTAGCTTTTTTCAGTCAGAAAGAAGAAGAAGAAGAAGATGATGGGCCCTGGGAGCTATCTATTTGAGAAATTTCTTTTGCAGAAAATTGACGAAACCTGGGTCAGCTAGCACATGTTACTGGAAATTAAGATACCCTGTACTACGATGGTTGGGCTGATACGTACTTGAAGCCATGCAATCAACATGTTCCATTCGGTTTAGGCAAACTTTATTGTTTGGATTCTTTTACACATAATAGCGGATATAGTTTGAAATTACAGCAATTATTATTTTATTTGATTAAAATAAGAGATTCTCTGCATATTCCGCATTGTAACACACATGGCAATGATTCGTAGGATGCCACAAACAAGGTGAGATGCCTAAATGAAAACGGTATGCTATGCCCGTTTATCTTGGTTCAATCCATGCTCGTCAAGGACATTAAATGTGAGCAAACATAGGAAGTAAGCGTTTTTTTCAATGTGTTATGTTCCCTACATTTACTTCATTTACACCGTACTAGGTGCTGAGAGTGTTAATGCGCCTATTTTATTATATATATTTTTTCTGACACGTGACAAGCAACTTACAAGACACAAATGCAATTTCCACACTGAAATAAATGAACTCCAGCACACCAGCATTCCCGCACCCCAGTAACCCAGGCTCCCATGCCGATTGGAATGGGGGTGAGCCAAACCTTAGCACCCCCAAAACATTATGACCCTATAGAGTGGTGAAGTGTGACGTCATCAAAAATCTATTTTTGGAATTTCTCAATTTTTTCTTCATTTTCCGAAAGAGCACCAAAAATAATGTCCAAATGTCGAAAACCAATTGAATATGTTCAGTATTGGCTGAGATATGACCATCTGAATAAAAAGATTGCCTATGGGAACTCAGTGCTATATTGCTCTGGCTCCTAATGTTATGAGCCAGAGCAATATAACACTGAGTTCCCATAGGCAATCTTTTTATTCAGATGGTCATATCTCGGCAAATACTTAACATATTCAATTGGTTTTCGACATTTGGACATTATTTTTGGTGCTCTTTCGGAAAATGAAGAAAAATTTGAGAAATTCCAAAAATAGATTTTTATGACGTCACAGCTTCGGTACTCTATTTCCTCCATTGGATTCCGTTGATCTCTCACCGAAAATCAATCACTTGAATCACTTACGTACATTTAAATAAAGATCTGTTTGCCATACGCTAATGACCACATACGAAATTAATTTGAAATATCCATTGTTGACACCTTTCTTTCCAAATCAAAGGAATTTAAATAATGTATATATTCTCCGTAGCTGTATAGCGGTAGCCTAGAATGGATGCGTTTTTAAAGATAGAATGAATTCGTCTTTATTTAAATATAAGAGGGCTGGATTTTTCCTAAACGTGTGTGCCTGGCCTGGGACCTGTTGTATAACATTTAACATTGATGGTAACTTTGTCATTAATGGTGACTTCCATGGAAACCTTGATTTGATGACTGTTGAGTGATTTTGCTATAGTAGTTAATATTGATGGTAAAGTTACCATCAGTAGTATGTTTTATGCGACGAGGCCCTGACCAAAGTATAATCTGTGTTACATAAGAGGTATAATATCTTCACTTTTCAGTTATCAATAACGTACGGCATATAGCTTTTCATATTCGGAATCGTAGAAATTTAATCATATAGGCAATTAGCATGAATGGATAATTTTACACTTCGAAAAATGTTAAAGATATATTCATTTGGGACTAGTTATTGCTCATATATATATATATATAAATAAAGACGTCATTAGATGGACATTTGGAGTGAAAAGTGAGTGATTAAATAGACATTGTCATTTGGAGGACAATTCTGTGTCCTCTTAACGTGTGTATGTTTTATTTTATATGCATATATATATATATATATATATAAATTACAATTGGAATTATACAGCACCTTTTCAAGAGGAAACACGACTCTGTCTCTTAGTCAAAGGACACATTGAGAATTGAAGAGGTGCGTTTTCAGAATTGTTTCTGAAGATGTCATAGTGAAGCACTATTTCTCAGAAATGTAAAGGGTTTGTTTTTGATGTGTGGGACAATGGATTGAAAGGACTTGAAGTTTTCGGGATTTCGAAATGAAAAAGGAACGAGCTGATATAGATCAAAGTGATTATGATATTGTCTGCTGTTTAAAGAGTGAGTAGATGCATAGAGGAAGTAAGGTCGACAAACATTTAATATTTTGAACAAGTATCCGGCGTTATATTTTCTTAGTAACTGAAATCAAATGTAAGTCGTGTTACATTGGGTAGCATGGGACTACTACAATTTTTGACAGATTAGTCGAGCACACTTGTTCCCCTATATATCCGCCCTCTTAAACATCAGCATTATCTGTAGGCATGGTATGACACAGAACGATCTATTTAGTATGGTCAACAGCCCTTTGCAATTATTGAACACAAAATAGGGACATATTAAACGCTATGTTAACTTTTACTCAGAAGTTGTTTTTTTCAGCACCGTTCAGACTCATATTTTTCTCCTTCTGTTAGTTTTGCTCACTACGCCACTGCCTCTCACCACAAGGT
This sequence comes from Mesocentrotus franciscanus, assembly GCA_037976565.1. Taxonomy (NCBI): domain Eukaryota; kingdom Metazoa; phylum Echinodermata; class Echinoidea; order Camarodonta; family Strongylocentrotidae; genus Mesocentrotus; species Mesocentrotus franciscanus. Next base: position 8,272,115 of record CP137681.1, on the reverse strand, counting down.
GGGCGTGTGTATCCCCAATTCTGACAGGTTCCACGCCAATGCGGGGGAGGTGGTGATCATCCCTTGCCTCTTTTAAATTGGGTTATTTGGCTATTTTTTTCCCCGAGGGCAGACTTAATCGAATAGAGGCCAAGTACAGGTCAAGCTATCATATATAGTTGGAGTTGGCTGTACTATGTTTTTTTATAGATCTGATTGGTAACTGTATTTGAATCATTAGCATCTATTGACAAAGGAAAACTTAGAATCCGTTGGGATAGGATTGAATAGAGCAGTGTCATGTGTCACATCTATTATAACTAGAGTTTCGAGTTGCGCTTTTGGAATTACTGACACCTGAAGCTGTATATTTTATTCATATATTCAAGCCATAACCAAACAATAGCATAATGTCACAAAACAGTTGAAGGCAATAACAAATATAGCATAAATCATTAACTTCTCTCGACTGATGGACAACATGTTCAAAGCCCGAATTAGTCGATCTTCATTAATCCCATGTTAATCATGTTGTATGCTTACATGCATTATCCATCAGACAATAATATCATCATGTATGATACAAGAAAGAAACTTGTATTGGTACAAATCTGCAGCTATCATAATTGGTGGAGATATCAGTCAGTTCATTCCAATACTGAATCTCAAAAATAAGAGGAAATACTGAAGCGAACCCACACTTGTAAATATCCTGGGTACAATATAGCATCAGATAGGAAAAGCATTCATGAGATAAAGAAAATAATTGGAATGGCAAGGGATACATTTATTAGAATGAAATCCGTTTAGAAAAAAAATTAGAACATTATTTTGAAAACCAAAATCCGTGTCTTAAAGTCGTATGTCTGGTCAGTTACTATATACGGGTGTGGTGATAGGCAATAAACAAAGAGCTAGAAATAAGACCAGGGGCTACAGAGAACTTGTTTCTGAGAAAAAATATGAATTTGTCATGGAGAAAAAGATAGCGAATGAAGAAGTGTTCAGAAAAGCAAGAGTAAAATCATCACTCAACGACACAGTCAATACGAAAGAGGAACACTCAATGTGTTGGTCAGTTATACAAAAAGGATAATATGTTGTATAAACATTTGTGACTTGTACAAACCTAGGATTGAAGGATTTCGATTTAATTGAGCAGATTAAGACTATTATGACTAGATTATCGAATATGTTTACGGGATAGCCGAACACCGAAGCTGCACGTATTATTGGTATTCAACCAAATACCATGCATTTGTAGATTTGAACAAACCAGTTGAATATTTGACAAAAATATCAACATCTTCTGGAACGTTCAAATTAACATTTACCCCTAATATAGAGAGATTATTTCATACTACAATACTTTTCTTGTAAATCAAATTTATAAAACGTCGATGTACGCTTCCATTAATCGGATAAGGCTAAAACAATGACAGAAAACTAAATTTCCATGGGCACTTCATGAATACAAATTATTAACTTTGCTTTTAAAATGAGCCGTTAGTTACCGCAATATTTCGATGTTCAACAAAAAAGGATTTACGAGCATTTTGCAAAATTACAAATTTTAAGCCCACGGCACACTATACGATCCGACAAAGACCCGCTTCATTAAAAAAATTGCAATAGCATTTGAAACGAACATTTCAAATCCTAATGAACGAGGATCTGAATAGTCATATGATTACTAAATATAACTTTCAAGGGATTTTATGCTTCCTTGGATGAGAAAAGCTAAATCGGCTCAAAATCGTAGTGACGTCAAACCACATTTTGATTGTTTAAGATTTGAACCCGATTCGGCTTTTATTCTGACACGGAGAGGTAAAGGCACCAACTTTATGGGTTGGTATTTTAAAAAATTAAGTAATATTTCATGTTGGCATGTTAAATTTCATGACAATGAACAGTACAACATGTCATTGGTTAATGCCTGTGCAAAGCTGGCTGCGCCCCTAAGCACCAATGGTAAGTCTTATTTCCCTTCATTTTGAGTTTGTTATGAAAGTTAATATAATTTTCCCTAACATAAAAAATAAAAACTTTGGCAGAATACGGCCCTGGATTTTGTAGTATTCTTAGGATTAACTAGAATCCAAATCCTGAAAATCACATTCGTTTTTATTTCAATCGATAATATAATTGCAATTTCTTCAAAAGAATCGGATCGCAGGAAGACCATGTAGTGTGTGGTGTGCTTCGTCATTGCTGGTGAATGTACTGATTGTCTATTGCCTGATTAGGGCAGGTAGCAATGCACCATGCGTACCAGCGAAAAGTGGTATGCGTCTATACCGCGGACCTGATTAATAGGGATGCCGTCTAAACTCGTCAACGTAATTGTATCATAGAAATTTCAGGTTGCATGGTCTATAAGACTCTTTCTAGGTATATTTGAAGCCGTCAAACCTATGTCGTCAGTTGTGATACATGGACGTTAAAGGGTGGGATATCCGAAGAGAATCTAGCCAGTATAATATTTTATCATTATTCAATGTGATTGAACAAAAATGGAACCATCGGAGCTGCACATTTTACACATACACCACCCAAAACCCACTCAAAAACTATCCATATAGATAGGGCTGTGGCAATGATGATAACGGACGACCTCTCCTCAGGAGAATGCTTCCTATGAGCAGGGAACACCGCGCAGGAGGTAGCACCATACATGCCTGGGGGTCTGTTACACCCACAAATGTAATAACGCCCACAAATGTAACAACGCCCACAAATGTAATAACACTTTACCCACAAATGTAATAACACCCACAAATGTAATAACCACTTTACCCACAAATGTAATATTTCACCCACAAATGTACTAATTTTGAATCACTCACAAATGTAATAAATTTGAAGGGATATTTTGTCGAATTTGTTCAAAACTAAAACCCTGTAATAAAGCATGGGTATAGCGCGCAGTCTTTACTCCAGACCCGGTTATTTCAAAAATTTAAAAAATCTTCAAAACTAAGACCCCATAATCCTTTTCCTGTGGAATAACATGACAATCGAGCGTAGTCTTTCCTCCAGACCCGGTCATTTCAAAAATAAAAACAATAAAAACAAAACCAAAAAAATCAAATCTAAGACCCAACAATCCTCCAAACTAAGACCCTGTAATAAAGCATGGGTTTAGAGCGTTGTCTTTACTCCACACCCGGTTATTTCAAAAATAAAACAAAACAAAACAAAAACCTTTTAAACTAAGACCCCTCCATCTTCCAAATTAAGACCCGGTAATAAAGCATGGGTTTAGAGCGTAGTCTTTACTCCAGACCCGTTTAATTTTTTTTAAATCTTCAAAACTAAGACCCCATCATCTTAGTCATGTGGAATAACATGAGTATTGAACGTAGTCTTTCCTCCAGACCCGGTCATTTCAAAATAAAAAAACAATAAAAACAAAACAAAAAATTCAAATCTAAGACCCAACAATCCTCCAAACTAAGACCCGGTAATAAAGCATGGGTTTAGAGCGTTGTCTTTACTCATCACCCAGTTATTTAAAAAATAAAACAAAACAAAAACCTTTTAAACTAAGACCCCTCCATCTTCCAAATTAAGACCCAGTAATAAAGCGTGTGTGTGTGTGTGTGTATTGGGTTTTACAGACGTGTATCAATCAGATATGATTATTTACGTCTGGGGACCGACCTTTAACGTCACCATCCGAAAGACGTGACTCAGTTTCGAACCTGCGTCCTCGGCTGAATCAGTTTGTAACTTCCACTGTTAGCTGGATTACAGGCGCACGCCACAACGCCTAGCATGGGTTTAGAGCGTAGTCTTTACTCCAGACCCGTTTAATTTTTCTTTAATCTTCAAAACTAAGACCCCATCATCTTATTCATGTGGAATAACATGAGTATTGAACGTAGTCTTTCCTCTAGACTCGGTTATTTCAAAACAAAACAAAACAAAAACAAAAACTTTAAAATTAAGACCCACCATCTTCCAAACTAAGATCCTGTAATAAAGCATGGGTTTAGAGCATAGTTGTTCTTCCAGACCCGGTCATTTAAAAAAATGATATAATATATACAATATTTAAATACATTTAAGGTCACTTATTCGATTACTTTTTTTCTACGAACATTGAATTCCAGGATATTTGTGGGCGTTAGAATTTTTACATATTAACAAATCGTCGACGGTCAACGAACCATCGAATCGGTCCCTCCTCTGTGTGTTATATATATGGACCATTTTGACTGATTTGTCAGTTCGTGTGACCGCCGACCAATCATTTATTTGTGACGTGTTGTATCCACATATGTTATAATGTAATTTATTTTTAAATGAAAAAAAAGAGGAATAAAATGGTGGGACTTAGTTTCGAAGATTTGTTTAAATTTCTTTTTCTTTGAAATAACCGGGTCTGGAGGAAAGACTACGCTCTATACCCATGTTATTCCACAGGAAAAGGATGGGGAGGTCTTAGTTTGAAGATTTTTTTTTTTAAATAACCGAGTCTGAAGTAAAGACTACGCTCTAATCCCATACTTTATTACCGGGTCTTAATTTGGAGGATTGTTGGGTCTTAGATTTGAATTTTTGTTTTGTTTTTTATTGTTTTTTTATTTTTGAAATGTCCGGGTCTGGAGGAAAGACTACGCTCGATTGTTATGTTATTCCACAGGAAAATGATTATGGGGTCTGTTTTTTAATTTTTTGAAATAACCGGGTCTGGAGTAAAGACTGCGCGCTATACCCATGCTTTATTACAGGGTTTTAGTTTTGAACAAATTCGACAAAATATCCTTCAAATTTATTACATTTGTGGGTAAAGTCATTATTACATTTGTGGGTGATTCAAAATTATTACATTTGTGGGTAAAGTGGTTATTACATTTGTGGGTGAAATTATTACATTTGTGGGTAAAGTGTTATTACATTTGTGGGTGTTATTACATTTGTGGGTAAAGTGTTATTACATTTGTGGGCGTTGTTACATTTGTGGGCGTTATTACATTTGTGGGTGTAACAACCACTTACCAAAATTATTACATTTGTGGGTAAAGTGGTTATTACATTTGTGGGTGAAATTATTACATTTGTGGGTAAAGTGTTATTACATTTGTGGGTGTTATTACATTTGTGGGTAAAGTGTTATTACATTTGTGGGCGTTGTTACATTTGTGGGCGTTATTACATTTGTGGGTGTAACAGGGTCATTCACTAACAGCTAAAATCGATCCCAAATGAGATAAAATCGCTCTTAGGCTCAATATCACTCCTAAGAGCAATATCGCTCTTAGGAACTGATTCACTAAAGCATTTGGGATTGATTTTAGCTTTAAAATCGCTATTAAGGCTAAGAGTGATCCGGATCACTCTTAGTCTTACTCTAGTACTCTCGTCTTAGCCTAGTATACTTTCTGGCAAAGTCAGACAAAGACAAAACTGTCAGTGTCAAACTGAAGTTAAATTAGAGCAAACAAGAGGAAGATAGATATTGTTAGTCACTGTTAAAGTGATATATCGAATCGTTTTGATTTATACTACGATAGGGTAGGCCCAACTCTTAGTGCCAACAACATAATAAGTAAAACACTAAAGACTAAAGTAAAGTTAGTCCGCTTTCGAGAATACCACATCAAGACTGCTGCTGCTACATGCTAGCTGCATGGGGACGGTAGATCTAACTTACGTACATTACGTAGATCTAGGCCCTAGACTCTACGTTAAATCCGGCAATTTACTAGAAACAGGCATAAAGAAAGACAAGCTATACCCACAGAAAATCCTATGAATCCTCACACTGCTACATGAAACAGTCATGAATGATTTTTTGTCATGTCTTATGCAAAATTTCACTCGGCTTTCTTCAAATTTTAACACGAAATCAACATGAGAAATGAACGTCATTGACAAATTAAGCGACGATACCTAGCTAATTATCGTTATGTTGATCGGCTACGCGATTGATTGATGCCCAGGGACCAAAATTTGAGTCTGTTGATTGGTTGGATCGATCGCGTACATGAATATTCATATGCGCGCATGATTATTCACGCTGGGATTGATCCCAGCCTAAAAGCGATTTAGTGAACCAGTCAGGTAGAATCGATTTTAAGCTGGGATTGAAATCAATCCCAAAAATTGCTCTTAGGAACGATATCGTTCCCAGTTAGTGAATCACCCCCCTGGATTACATTTGCCCCGGGCGCCGTACGATAAATTAGTCTACGATTTTTCGTGCGATTTTGGGGGCATCGTAGGAGGCTACGGGCTACGATGTTTGTGTTTACATTATCTACGAGCATCGTGCCATTTCTTGTATTGGCCCTCGGGGGCAGGCGGGGCAAATCCGTACAGAGGCTGCTCGGAGATTGTACGGAAATCGTGCAATTTCAATGCAGTAGCCGTGCAGTCTCCGCAGCCTCCGCACGGAAATCGTACGGAGCCCGTGCAGCTTCCGTGCAAAGGTTGCGCGGAGAAGGCCCTGTGACCGTGCAGCCGCCGAGCCGTTTTGAAGCGTTTTTTGGCCTCCATATTCACCGAAAAATCGTGCGTTTGCTGCACGATCAGCGCGAGTCCTCCGCGCGATGTCCGTGCGGGGATTGTGCAATGACACCTACGACATGTCTACGGACTACGGGCTCACGATTTTTCAAATTTGTATCACTTTCTGCGAAACAAAATCGTAGAGGCCGCGGAGCCCGTGAATCCGTACGAAAATCTCACGGCCGCCTCCTGCCTCTGTACGGAGGCCGCACGGAAAAGGGGATACGGGCAGCTAGATACGGGCTCCGTAGACTTATCGCAGGCCAAATGTAATCCAGGCAACAGTTGGAAACCACAATCAGTCGCCAGTACTCACTTATTATTATGATGTAAATATAATACTCCCTTGCGATTAAAAATGTTATATTACACACCCTACCAGACAATATCCGTTTTAGCAGAAAGCCTTGACTATACCTTGTTGTATTTAATTGAGGTTAATTGCGATCTCACGATTTGTTTTTCCTTGGGCCGCCCGGTCTTCCGTGTAAAATGATTGCGGCTAAGGCAATACAAACAATGGGTAGGCGCTAGTGAGCACAGGGTTGCTTGGATAAGGTATGACGCAAACATATACTCATTTGACCAGTTAGTAAATATAAGCATCGCAAAGTGACGGGGAGTAAAACATGCTAATAAGATCATCGCAATCAACATCACGTGACGAGATGTGAACTAATCACAACTTTTTAACCGTAGGAACTAAATGATATATGTATTAATTTACTCGTATTCAACAATCTTACCGGTACGGAATGATATATTATCTAGTTGGATGATGAGTCAATCATTGGTGCCCCTATCCCGTCAAAGAGATGTAATTTGTGCCCTTGAATGAAATCATAGCACAAAAGATTATATGGAATAAACTGCGCTATAGTTATTGGTATGATTGGTATATGTTTTCTTTTAATCCGTCGAACATCTGACGTCATTATGAATATATAAGCATGATAAAATCTCAACATTATGGGAGGTCGTTAGTGAAACCAGTGATTTCAGTATGACTCAAGTGTAATTTTTTTACCACCGAAGCTGCACGTTTAATACAGAGTCAATCAGGTTCCAAGCATTTTGAAGTATACTAAAAATTAAATGATACTTTGATCACTTAACCATTACTGTACTGGGCTATTTTGAGCTGATGAACTCTATGGCTATAATTCCAAGCATGTCTGGTACTGGCACATTAATCCGTCAGACATCTGTTGTCAGCTTGTATTTACGAAAACGCCCTGAAAAAATAGTACGAGATAGCATTTTAGTAACGAGAAGACAATGGCTAATTCGATGAATTTTCGGTTTAGTTTTGCACATTTCCAAACCAGAAGCTCTTATCCACGCTGCAGATATCATGTACTATGGAGATAAATTGTAGTAGGAAAGCAGGTAGCAGTAGCTGTGCTAGTAGTTTTAGTACAAGTAGTATTAATATCAATAGTCCTCTCCCCTTCCCGTCCCCCCCCCCCCTCTCTGAGCGATAAATCAGGAATTATTGTTATTGGTTCTCTTTTTGGGAAAGGTAACTGAATGATCCAAACACGCAAAGACCATACTATCATAATAGGTTCCAGATTATGTAAATAGTATGGTGGTTAGAGCTATCTACGTTATAAATTATTATTTGATGATGTGTCAATGGAATTTAATAAGTTGAACGATTGAATTATTTCGATTGAATTGAGCAGATTTAGATCATTATGACTAGAATATCGACTATGTTAAGGGGAAATCGTTTTGGTTTCAATATATAATATAATTGTAATTTCTTCACAAAATCACGTCGCAGAATGACCGTGTAGTGTGCGGTGTGCTTCATCATTGCTGGCGAATGTACTGATTGCCTGATTATAGGGCAGGTAGCAATGCATCATGCACACCAGCGAAACGTGTATGCGTCTCTACGGCGGACCTGATCAATAAGGATGCCGTCTGAACTCATCAAGGTAATATGCCAGTTTCGTAATGCATTAGCAGACCTTTAAATCGCATTACGTAATCGGAGGATGGGACAAACAAAGAACTCGCGGTGCATAGCAGCCTACACTCTGTGTGCGTACAATATGTATTTGCTATGTTCGAGGTGTACTCTGCTATTGTAGCCTGTGATTGTATTCTTTGCTTTTGCTTTTCTTTTTGCGAGAGAGAGAGAGAGAGAAGAAAAAGAAAGCAGTTTCACACTTGAATAATACATATCTTTGAGATGTGATTTTTGTCTTCATACATTTGATCTTTAAAATCGCTGAGTTTTAGGCAAGAATACTGGGAAAGCATTGATGTTACGGAACGTGCAATAGCGATTCACTGCGATTTGCAGCCAAACCTGTTCGACCAAGTCCCCGATACAGGCAGCGCACGTTACCCCCTCAAAAAAGAAGAAAAACGGAGGTCGATGATACATGCGACATTGGCTTAAAAGCCAGTGATGAAACAGAAGGCGAAGAACCAAAATATCAGTTCACCGATATCGGTAATTTCCATTCAATTTTTGCATTTACCTTAGCTTGAAACTGAGTACAAATTTAGACGTAAAAATAAAAGAAGATATGAACTACTTTCTACCCGTTCGCATAGTCACGTCTGCTTGCAGAAAAAAAACGTGTGTGCTCGCGCGTACCACGTGTATGTGTACGTGTAGGCACGATTCAATAGACTATTTTCATAATGAAACAAAATTTATGGATTGAAAAAGTTTGTGAAACGCCTCGATAAGAACTATTTCAAGGCGGCCGAGAAACGGATAACGAGAAGCATGCACAGTGACCACAGAATCAATATCATTAACAATATTAACGAGAAATACGGATAATAAAGGTAATAACGATGACACTACATAAAAGGTCTTTATATTAATAAAATAATATTTATAAAATAATGTCGTCCGATGACAGAGAAAAATAAGAATGATGAACAATGATAAATAGACGATTTTGAGAGGGGAAAATGAGATGAAAAAAATAATGTGAATGATGAGATAAGGAAGAAGAATGTGTGAAGGAAGAGTGATCAATAATGATATTAAAGAGCAATAATAAAAACATTTTTGGTGGCAAGGAAGAAGAATCAGGATGATGAATAAATATTCCAAATAAGATTAGGAAGTTTGATTATCATAAAATAAAAGTTAATATACTATTATAATTATTGACCTTCGTTTATGCAAGAAGCAATTATCATTTAAAAATAAAATAAAATAACACACTCAAAGACTATCCATATGCATAGGACTGTGTCAATGATGATAACGGGCGGCCTCTTTTTAGGAGATTGCTTCCCATGAGCACAGAACACCGCGTAAGAGGTAGCACCATACAGTAGGAGTCCACAAGAAGTCGCAGTACTCACCTGACTTCAAGGGAGGGGGTAGTGATATATAGGGCTCCAGTCATGGTCAGATCATGGCCATCCGCGTTGCTTCATTGGCAAATTACAATTCGCATAATATCTCTATATCGGTTCCATTTTCACATTAAAGGGATCTGGTATCTTTGTCTCAGATTCTGAACCAAAATCATGGATTTAGCTCATGCTGCAATGATAATTATAAACCTTTTATGTAAGTCAGGAACCCCATGACTTTTATAAGCCGATCGCCTGTCTTATTATCGAGATATTTATGATTGAAAATCGAAACCAAATTTTGCATTTTTTACGGTTTGTATAACACTACAGTCTATTGGGGGGAAACGAGTATGGTAAAACCGGGTCACTCAAAGATTTTTGTAAAACTCCGTGTAAAATGCTCGTTGCTAAGTCAATGCAAACAATGGGTACGCACGCACATGGTTGCTTGTATAGGCCGGTATGACGTAAACATATACTAATTTGACCAGTTCGTCTATATAACTATCGCAAAGTGACTGGGAGTGAAATATGCTCATTAAATCCTCGCCATAGTGCGTGACGAGCTGTGGACCAATCACAAATTTGTATCTGTACGTGCTATCTTATTTATGCATTTATTCATTAACTTGTATTTAATAATCTTATTTATAACACAAAAAGTATAATATCTAGTTAGCTGTTTATGGATATTACATGTTCTTACACTAACTTCTGATGGATTTAGCACGCTGTGGAAACGAACATTTATACTAAATGCAATAGCCAGCGGTATTCCTGTGATTTTCATTGCCCTAACTTATAAGTCGATCATTGGTGCTCCCATTCCGTCAAACAGATGCAATTTACGTCCTTGAATGGAATCATGAAATAATATAGTATAAGGAATAAGCTGCGCTATGGTCATTGGTATGATTGGTATGTTTTAATCAGTCGAGCATCTGACGTCATTATGAATTCATAAACATGATTAAAATCTCAACATTGTGGGAGGTCTTAACCGAACCCAGTGATTTCAGTATGACTTAAGTGTAATTTGTTACCACCGAAGCTGCACGTTTAATACAGAGTCAACCAGATTCCGAGCATTTTGAAGGATACTAAAAAGTAGATGATACTTTGATCACTTAACCATTACTGTACTGGGCTTTTAGAGCACCTCCCTGACTAGGGGTTGGCTGGGAGCCCCCCCTATGGTGTCAGCCGTCGAATGTCCGATGAACACGAAAATGTGCATAGTTGTAAATGTTCACCTAAGGAACAAGGTGGTGTAATTAGTTTTTGTCTTAATATGCAGATTTGTGTCATTAAAGGTACTATGTCCCATTTGCAGGCCAAAAAAATGAAAAGGTTAAATTCCAACGGCATTTGAAAGACAATACTAATTTAGAACTTCCCTTAAGAAAGGGGGGCTTGAAAATGTCTTTAAGTGGGAAAATAACGACTATTAGTTGTCGAATCGACTTAGGAGCTATAGAGCCAGTAAGTAATAGTCTGATTTTCAGACCATTGTACCGAATGGTCGTACGTTTTATGCTGCGCAAAGATTCAATCAGTTTAATTTTGGCCATTACAAGAAGTGGGTTATTGATGTAGACAAATGCTCATGTACCCTTTACAGCTCATTTTATGTATGTTATTACCAAAGATGAAAAAGCCAGTCAGTCACTCAATAGTGTCTGACAGTGAAGTCTAGCAAGTAAACGGGTTTCCTTGCATAATTTGAATATTAGGACACTGCTAACGTTTAAATTTCACAGATAGGACATACATGACATATTCATAATTCCTGCAAAGTTCTACAGAATTTGATGTTGGCTGCAAAAGGGACATAGTATCTTTAAAGCCTAATTAATTATGCAAAATGCTATTTGTATGCATTTTACAGAAACTCCACAAATTTGTATCTAGACTGGTGAAGATTCTTGAAAATGTATTGAATAAATGTTTTCTTTATTTCAAATACATGAAGTTTCATTATATTTCTGATAGTCGATAATGCATAGGTTAATTTGCATAAATTATGATAACGCAAATTACGCATTCATAAATGTCAAATCTGCAAATAAACAGGGAACTAAAATCATTACCATAAAATTATCAGACACTTTTTGAATGTTGAAACTCATCATTCATATGCAACTTCTTTTCTAACACAAAATAGGTATTTTGATGTAACTAATAAAGATAATTTATGCAAATTGTACGCGGTTTTCAAATATTTGGCCTTATTTAAGCTTTTTTAGTTTTTTTAGTTTTTGTTTTTGTTGAAAGTTTGTTAAGCATTGTGAACAAAGCCAACAAAAAAATAATTTCACCGACTTTCTCACTGTAGAATAATATTTTTCCACTACCCATCTGCATATCACTGCTCATATCCGAAAAAAAGTTCGAAATTCATCATTTGATTTTCTTAGTATTTTATTGTTCTTATTTCTTTTTACTTATATTTTGTTTTATTTCGAATGTATATTCTTTGGTTTTGGAATACATCAAGTTACTTTGAGAAATATATCAAAGCAATTTGATATCAACTCATATATCCCACTTATGAAGAAATACATCTAAACCTGTAATCACATTTCTGCTTGTACATGAATATATGCAATTGTAGCACTTTTTGATGACATGCGCATACTAATTGTTATGTAACACCTTACATGTCTATCTGATTTCGACGAAAATGGTATCATAATGTGTGTAAGACTTGAGGAAAAAAAGTCATGAAACGACAATTTAAAATTCTGTAGAATTACGTGTGTGTGTTGGATTGTGATTGTTTTGCGTGTTTTCTGATCACACAACAGAACTCTATTTTTACTTTACCTACGAGGAAGCAAGGTTGCACAGACAATAAAACACATGATAAATGGAATTCCCTTTTCGTTATTTCATTGAGGTATAAACTGTACACTTTTAAGTGTAGTCTTGTGATTGTACAAGATGCTGATGACTAATAATAATAATAATTATATTTGCTTATATAGCGCCTAACACTTTATAAGAAGTCTCTAAGCGCTCTACAATAATGCAGCATAATCACCCTGGCTTTAGCGGAGCAGCTGTCACGCGCTCTGCGTTTCAAGGAATAAATTCCTACCAGGTCCCCATTTACTTCACCTGGGTGGAGTGTGGCAAATGTAGATCAATGTCTTGCCAAAGGACATTAGTGCCGCGGCGGGACTCGAACCGCGGACCTTGTGATCGACAGTCCGGCTAAATTGGAGATATTACCCTCTGTGCATCAATGCCCTCTGACCACGCAGCTTTTATCTTCTCTGCAGCCCTATCCAAACCCTCTAAAATGAAGTAAACAGTTAAACTTCGCAAGCTCCGCAACATCAATCATGAATTACGCTTTCGGAACGACATCCAGATCAGTTTTGCATCAGAGAAAGACCTGGAGAACCTGGCTGTCAATGACAAAGTAGACCTGTACAACAATACTCTTGATAAGACTATCAATCAGCACGCACCAGTTCTTGAGAAATTTGTACAATTGCGCCCTCGTGCTCCATGGTATGATCAGGCCCTGAAAGCTAAAAAGCAAAAGGCCCGCTCTAAGGAGAGAAAAGGAAGTCCTAGATCAATTCTAGACAAGCAGGAAATGCAGAGAGCAGTAGCAGAGTATAACACATGCTTGAAAAATGCGAAAAAGCATTTCATCACAATATGATCTCCAAAGCAAGTAGCAAGGAACCCTTTCAGATAGTTAACAAGTTGACACTTGGCCTTCCATGGCACAAGTTTGAAGCTTTCATAAAGAATTTCGAACTTCTTTGTAGATAAAGTATGTCAACTGGAGACGGATGCTGACTCTTCATCATCATCACCTATCTACAATGACTTGAGGAAGACATCTAAACCAAGCGGCTCTTTGGAGAAGTTTATCCCAGTGACTCAGTCCGACGTCGCTCGTATCATTAAATCACCCCAGATCAAAGCTTGTCCCCTTGACCCTCTACCGACAATGGTATTCAAGAACTGTGTCGAGGTTCTGCTCCCGGCTATCACCGAAATCACAAATCAGTCCTTGCAGACGGGCATCTTTCCAGCTTCTCTCAAGTCCTCGCTCGTCATTCCCACACCGAAAAACCCAGTTTAGAACCAGAGAGCCTCACTCACTACCGCCCCATATCTAATCTACCATTTCTTGGAAAAGTGATTGAACGTGTCGTATATAAGCAACTGATGGCATACGTTTATGATAAGTCTCGTCTGGTGTCTACACAGTCTGCTTTAATACAGGCAGTATCACAGCGTGAAAACAGCCCTAGTAAGAGTCCAACATGATCTGTCCAAACTTTGGATAGCAGAAATGAAACAATTCTTGTCTTAATGGACCTTACCTCCGCTTTTGATACGGTCGACCATCATATCCTACTAATTGGGCTGAAAGAAAGATTTGGTATCCCTGGTACTGCTGCTGACTGGTTGGCTTCAAATCTTTCCGATCGGCAACAGCGAGTGAGGTTGATGAAGCAACATCTGATCCAATTAGTCTTCGATGGGGAGTCCCCCAAGGATCAGTAATTGGCCCGTTGCTATTTGTATGCTATACAACTCCAGTTCAACGGATAATTCAAGCACATGGCCTGTCCTGCATCATGATGTATGCAGATGACACACAGCTGTACATCTCTATGAATTCCGATGACAGAAATCGAGCAATCAGAAAGTTTGATGTGTGTCTTCAGGGGGGTGTTTCATAAAGAGTCTCTCTTAAGAAGTCTCTCTTAGTGTAAATCATGGAAAGTCTCTCATAAGCTACGAGAGACTCCCGTGAAAATTTATGTTCCGTTTCACGAAGACTCTCTTAGCCTAAGAACGACTCGAAATTTGCATATCATTTGCATACGTCAACTTTGAGTAAAACTTCACTTTCCCGCCGCTGGAATCTGTTGCAAGTTTTGGGTAAGTGACTTAAAAATGTCATATAACTTCGTCTGTATTTATGTATAAAGTGTAAATGATCAGCAATCGAGTCCCTGTTATTCTAATAATTATTTATCATGTCAATTTTTAGAGAATTATAGCGAACTATACCATTAAAACATGTTTTGACCTCGCTATTTTTGCCGGCCGATATCGTCTGCAAAATTTGTTAGGTCCCATGCGTGTTTTTTTTGTGTGGGGTGTACAGTTGAAAAGTCGGCCGTCGCGTCGGCACTGGACATGCATGCCTAGAATTATGGCATGCATCTTCGACTTCGTACCGTCCAAACAAAATCATTATCCTAATCTTAGGCATATAAATCTCTAACCTTATCTATAATCCTAGGCCTAGTCCCAGGGAGTATTTTTAATAGCTTTAGATTCTATTGGTTTTTCTCAGGAAGTCAGATAGTCTAGATCTAGATCTCGATCGGCCTATTATAATTTATACTATTAAAACTAGTACTAGATTTCTAGTCTAGCTAGGCCTGGTTGTAGCCTACTCTACCTAACTGCGTTTTGGCAGAGCTAGACTAGACTCTAGAGCTCAGTAGAGGTGGAGTAGACTCTAGACCTATATAGACTAGCACTAGTCTATATCCTGCATCAAAAAAATAGCCAAACAATAATCTACTGACTAATTATTACCGTATGGGTGGGCCTGGCAGGGGCAGATCCAGCCGGCGGCAAGGGAGGGGGCCAGAGAGGGGGCCCAATTCGTGAAAAAATGTTTAGCGGTGACTCAGCCAGTCGGTGAATAAGCGGGGGTGAGAAAATATTTAGCGGCGACTCAGCCAGCTGGTGAATAAGCAGGGAGGGTGGGGTAAGGAGCACTAGACTTCTAATTATTTGTGTTTGCTTAACGGGAGGGGGCGGTAGTGTTATTATTATTATTATTTTTTTCTTTTTCTTCCGAATTCGTGAGAAAATATTTAGCGGCGACTCAGCCAGCTGGTGAATAAGCAGGGGGGTGGGGGTAAGGAGCACTAATTTTTTTTGTTTGCTTAACGGGGGGGGGGTAGTGCTATTATCTTTTTTTGTCAACATTCACCCCCACCCCCCTTGAGCACCAGGGGAGGGGGCCGTCTTCGAAGTCATAGGTCGACTCTCAATTGGTACTGTGTTCAATTAGTCTCAATTATTTTTATATTTCGTTCAAAAAATATAATTCTGTCTGTATTATTATGCCGAAATAGCACCCTAATTCCAACTTTAATACAGAGTGATGGAGTTACTAATTATGCATAGAGATAGTAATTGAGAATTTAATTTCAATTTTCACTTAGTTATATTTGTCCTACTTTTTCTGCATTCACTAGCTGAATTCAATTTGTTGACTGAGTGTTGGTCTCCTAAATTTGAAAGGAGGAATGTAGAAAAATTTATAGTATATATAATGGATTTTAATTTTAATTTTTTAAACAACAAAGGCGGAAGAGGAAAGAATTCAGAATTAGAATTATGACTAACCGAATGATTAATTATTGTTATCATTTTTATTGTTAGATGTCTTGAAAGATCAATATGAGTGTCAAGTGAAAAAAGGTAATTATATGTTTATGTTCTGTAACCTTTTAAAGAAGAGTCACAGTTGATAATGCCTCATTATTATTGTTGTTGTTGTTGTCATCAATATGTGGCATTTGTTGCTACCGCATAATTAGCATAGGTGGCTTGAATTTGCTCCATACACAATATTCTATTGTACATGTACATGTATCCAAGTTTGAGGAGTTGTACACAATTGATTTAATTCCAATGTTACGCTGTTGAATATAATAGCATCTTTCTGTATTCATCTTACACTTTTTAGAGAGAGAGGAAGACGAATTTTTCGCTTGGCGAACAGACAAGCCTAGTACGGTTTGTAGAAAGGAATGGGGAGACATTCCTCTCGAAGGCTGCATATTGTGGGAAGAAGGTTAGTAAAATTTCAAGACTACAAATCAATCATTATTTGATTTAAGTTTGAGCATATTGTGGTATAACTCAATTTCATTAAGTTAAAATGTTCAAACTCTTTAATAGATATGGCAATGTTTTATTGGCCAAGTCAGGCGTGGATGGGGCTGATCGGCCTGCCCCCAAAAAAAAGAACACACACACACACACGTATAAAAGACAAAGAACAGAAAAGAACAGAAAAAAAAGAAAGGAAAGGAAAGGAAAGGGAAAGAAATAAGGGCAAGAAAGGCAAGAGACATGAGTTGGAAGTGGAGTATGCTATAGGCCCGGGACACTAACTTATAAAGCCCCTGGCCCAGGCCATGCTCTGAGATCTTTGTTGTTTTCAGAACTAGCCCTAATAAGCGTTTTGTATTTTTGATCGCTGTACACTATAGAGTGTATAAGTTACAACGTTTAAAATTAGTTCAGGCCCAGCTGTTAAATTGTCAACCGTCACAGACGGAAGACAAAAATGTAGGTGTTGAAAGCTGTTGAATTGACCTGACGTCATTGCTGTCAGCCCATCTCAACTGCTGTACTACTGACTAACTTTGAAATTTAAGAAGCTGCTAAATCAATCCTATCTTTGCTGATAGAGGAAGCCTCAGAAATGTTCTCCTGGAGTTGCAGCGTTAGTTGTTACTATTCATCTCAAAACGTTAATATCGCTAATGGATTGTAACTTTATAATATGACATGCTTAATTGCAACAAAATTACCTGTCATCTTACTCGAGGCTCTGACTCTAAGAGCTTTATATTTGAGCTCCTGCCATTTTTTTTGCAGTAGAGATTTCCTGCAATGAAACTTGGTATGTGTATTTATGATCATGTAAAGATAACCTGATTATTATTATTATATATATATATATATATATATTTTTTTTTTTAGGGGGGGGGGGGTCAAGGGGTCAAAAGTCACAGGTCAAAATATAAAATATAAATATGCCAAAATATCTTGTAACCATGATAATGCCAGATCGGTAAAGGTATCTTGTGACTTTTAATTTCATTCTAAACACCTGTGTATAAGCAAAACATCAAAAACAAAATTGAACCAAGCTATTAATATGTGTACATGTATATGCTGTATTTTGTAAATGTTCTGATTTTCCCCCATGTCTAAAGGAGGTGGACCAGCAACACCGATGCCCTTTATTGACAGGCTAATTTTGGAGATGCTAGATCCAGAGGTGGTGGACGGGTTCCAGAATTCCCAAACAGAGGCTGGAGTTGTAAGCATATATATTTAATTTTGAAGTCATACATGATTAATTTTTGTTCTTCAATAGCCAGTTTTCTATTCAGTTGAATGGTCTTGGAATTCTGGGAGTAGATTATACACATACATGGCAATACAAAGGAATTGCAAGCAGAATACTTTAAAAGTTGTGGGGGGAAAATGAAATAGTAGGATTTAGTCTTTTTCATTTGTCAATGTAATTTTTATAAAATAATCCATAACATGATTATAAATCAGTATAATTGGGGTACTAAAGCTGAAAAGTCCCCATGATTTAAACAAAAAAGCTGTTTTATCTTGTGTTTACTTTTCCTGTGTCACATAAGATTGTAGGCAGCTGAGATGTCCATCACATTTTCTCATTTGAGTGAACATGAATCAAATCCGCCCCCGTGAGCTACATAACCGCCTCCGTCAGGTTGCTCATGGGGGCGATTGCAAAATTAAAAATCGCCCCCGTGGAATTATAAAATAATGATTTTTTTTTTCTTTTTCACACAATATTGAGTTTCAACTTTCAAACCTTAAACCAATGTAAAGTTGTAAGAGGGAAAATGCCTAATTAAATAAATGATAATGATGAAATAGCAAAGAATTTAGGAGTATCATGGGTACCAATTCAATGGAAATTTGTATTAAAAAAGAGCCCCGTCAGTACTAAAAGAGCCCCCGTGAGAAGGCTCACGGTGGCTCTTTTTTTTTGGAAGAGCCTCCGTGGACCAAAAATTAATTTGAGCCCTGATGGCAACATAGTATAAGTTCATCATGTCACATCAAATCCATTTAAACTCAGATTTGCCGTGAAGGACTATAATATGTGTAGGGGCATATGTTAAGCTGCTAAAGTGAAAACTCCGCTAAAGTGTAACCTGCCGCCTAAGTTTCTGAAAAAGAAGTTCACTTCAGCGAACGGGCATCGCGACCGTATCGTTCGTGTTTTCGGCGCGCGCGCGTGCGTGGAGCTGAGCTGAGGCTAGGCTAGGCGTGATGAGATCTAGGGACTGACCGTCACCACACCATGTCCAGCATCTACATCACAGTTACTCATCTACTCATCCAGTTATAAGCTCATCCAGTACGTTATAATATAATAGTCTTCCTACATTTCATGGAAATGGGATTAATACCGCTTTCAATATGAAATCTAACATCAACATATTGCTATTTTGGTGCCTGCTCCTTATCTTTGTAAGTAAGGGTCATCAGCTTCCAGTACGTGGGAGATGACTGTAACCAGGCGCGGATCCAGGGGGGGGGGGGCCCCACAACAACAAACAAAAACAAAAAGAGAGAGGAAGGAAAAGAAGGGAAAGGAAAAGGGAAAGAGGAGAGAAAGGGAAAGAAAGAAGAGGAAGAAGAAAAGAAAAAAAGGGGGGGGGCGCCGAAAGGGCCTTGCCTCCCTGGCTGCCCCCATCAAAAAATAAGAGAGAAGGAAGGAAAAGGACAGAAAAAGGTAAAAGAGGAGATAAAGGGAAGGAAATAAGAGGAAGAAGAAAAGAAAAGAAGGGGATATAAGTTGCAATTTTCCCGCCAACAAGTTGTGGATCGGGGGCCCCCCCAGCAAACCTAAAGAGAGAGAAGGAAGGGAAGGGAAAGGAAAGAGGAGAGAAAGGGAAAGAACAAAAAAGAAAGAAGAAAGGTAGGGAGATCAGTTGCGATTTTCCCGCCAACAAGGTATAGATCTGGGGAGGGGATAAAATTCGATACCGGTGATTTACAAATGTTGCTGAAATGACGTAATTTTCCAAGATTTTTCCTCACTTTTTTGTAAATTATACTTTTTGATGCGTTTGTTGAAAAATGACAAATTCCTAAATTTACAGTCAGGCAAGAAATATGCTTATTTAGAGGCCTACATGTCAGGGCTCGCGGAACGGCCGGGCTCGGGAGCCTCGAGCCCCCCACTTTTTTTGAAAAAGTATATTAAAGAGAAATCGAAAGAAAGAGAGACAGAAAGAAAAAATAGTGACCTGTCAGTCTCACAAAATAATGAGGTATCAAAATATGCTCATCTGACCGTAATTAAATGCCAAAACCCCCTGAGCTTCCGGGGGCTCCGCCCCTAGACCCTACGCCAATTTATGCTACGCTCTACCTGATCGTAAATACTTTAGCCTCCCCCGCCCACTTCGAAAACGTTCAGAGGGGCCTGCATGTAAGAGTGGGGTGATGCAGATTTTTTCTGCCCCCAACAGTTTTGCTCATTACGCCACTGCTGGTTACAAATATTTGGCTCGCATAATTTCAAATTTGGCCCCCCTAAGAAATCCTGGATCCGCGCCTGACTGTAACAACGTCAACATCATAAGGCTAACAACTACTAGTAGGCATACAGCAGGTTACTCTATAGCAGCAGGTTACACTTTAGCAGCAGGTTACTCTATAGCAGCAGGTTACACTTTAGCAGCAGGTTACACTTTAGCAGCAAGTTACTCTATAGCAGCAGGTTACACTTTAGCAGCAGGTTACACTTTAGCAGCAGGTTACACTTTAGCAGCATGTTACTCTATAGCAGCAGGTTACACTTTAGCAGCAGGTTACACTTTAGCAGCAGGTTACTCTATAGCAGCAGGTTACACTTTAGCAGCAGGTTACACTTTAGCAGCAGGTTACTCTATAGCAGCAGGTTACTCTATAGCAGCAGGTTACACTTTAGCAGCAGGTTACACTTTAGCAGCAGGTTACACTTTAGCAGCAGGTTACTCTATAGCAGCAGGTTACACTTTAGCAGCAGGTTACACTTTAGCAGCAGGTTACACTTTAGCAGCAGGTTACACTTTAGCAGGAGGTTACTCTATAGCAGCAGGTTACACTTTAGCAGCAGGTTACATTTTAGCAGCAGGTTACACTTTAGCAGCAGGTTACACTTTAGCAGCAGGTTACTCTATAGCAGCAGGTTACACTTTAGCAGCAGGTTACACTTTAGCTGCAGGTTACACTTTAGCAGCAGGTTACACTGTAGCAGCAGGTTACACTTTAGTGGCCCTTATGTACCAACCAATTTGAAGATAAAGCCTTCGAACCCCCCATTTGGCCAAACATGTATTGCAATATTTCACTTAAAGGCCGTCCGTACTAGTGTTGACAGGAGGGATTAGACCACTCAGCGAGGTCACTGACAGGTGGTTATCTCATCAACTCAGCTCTCAATTAACATAAGAAAAAGAGGATCATGGGGGACCAACAGGCGCCGATTAGGCATTGTTTTCTGTATATAGGGAGCAAGTAGCTACAAGTAGTACAGATGGGCTTTAAATTATTTAATGATGTGAAAGAGGATGTCATTTAGCACATACATCTGCAATGATTTATAAAACAAATATGTTTGAAGACGAATATTGATGAAGGAGTGTCCAATAATTTATTTAGGTTTTGTGTTGTACGTAGAAAACCCTAATTTTTTTATTTTTCATCACAATATTCGTCTTCAAACTCATGTTTTGAAAATCCTTCAGTGTGTCCATCAAATTGTTGGGCCTCAATGTAGAAAAGATTCGCTATAGCAAAACATCAATTAGTAGATAGAAAGAGAAAGGAAGAAGGAGATGAGAGAGAAAGAGAAAAACAGAAAGGGCGGAGGCAGATAAAGAGAAAGAGAGAGAAGGATAACGAGAGAAAGAGAGAAGGAGATGAGAGAGAGAGAGAGAGAGGGGGGATGAGGGGATGGAGGGAGAGATGAGAGAGAGAGAGAGGGGTTATAGAAGTGAGAGATATTAAGAAAGAGAGGGAGAAAGAGAAAGAAAGCAGAGATAAAGGAAATAGAAGATAACTAAATTAATCAAAAAATTCGCGACAAAATATGCGATTTGTCGCATATTATCATCACGAATTTCACTTCAAAGTTTGTGATTCGCGATGTCCCTTCAGAGCCACTATATAGTTCGCGGGTGTTGCCCTACAAATTACGGTTTATAGCGTGTGCTCCTCAATAACAGTTGTGTATCAGTGTGTATAGCGTATCCGCTGAAGTGAACTTTTTTTCAGTTACTTAGGCGTTAGGTTACGCTATAGCGTGAAGTTACACTTTAGCAGCTTCACAGGCATATAGGCATATAGGAACAATCATATTGCATCTTGTTCAAATACCTGTAATCACTGTGAGATTTAGTGCCAGTCATTGCAGCAAGACCTACAAATTGCGAGTAAGGATGTAGGGGCCGCGGAACCGGGGGCTGCAGCCCCACTTTTGAGTAGACACGTTTCATAAAATCCCTTATGTTTATCAAGATTATACTCGTTCGCATGCTCAGCCCCCCACACACACTTTCAAAAACGCTCCGCGGCCCCTTAGATGGATGCAGTGCCCGACACTTGTGTGGCAGAAGTGGTAGATTCCCTCTCACATCCAATTTATCGTGAAGTTGCTTGTTAAGAATCTTTTAGATATCAATCTCCATAAATTAATTCTTTAGCATACCCAATTTATTTAGATTTGTTACATAATTGATTTTATATTTAAAAAGTTTGTTAGATGATAACTCATATTTGTTTTAAATCTCTTTTAATTTTTAGGACATCGAGGAGGATAATGCCGCTACCAGCATGCTGGGAGCTGGAGGTGCACAGGAAGAGGAAGGGGCCGAAGATGAAGGAGAGAAAGGGGCTGGTGCTGCGGTTGAAGGAGAGGAAGGGACTGGGGCTGTGGTTAAAGTTGAAGGAGATGACAGGACTCTGGATGTGGATGAAGGAGAGGCGGAAGATGGGGAACAGGAGAGGGGGAAGAGACGCTGCACAACTTGTGAAGCGTATTCGTACATAAGACAGCTTGTTGAGGTGGAGGAAGAGCGAAATGTGATTTTGGGAGATATCCTGCATGTGCTGCGGGAGCGTTTGTAGTTTAAGATTGTTTTCCTTGTTTTAATTTAGACGTTAGCAGTGGCCTAGTATTCAAATCATGCACAGGAAATCATTTTACTTTTTAGACTTCAATGTCAGACCCTGTTAATTGAGTGAGTGACTTTTTTTTATTTCTTTGTTAATAACACAAATAAAATAAGCTGTGAAGGATACATTAGCATTTGTACACAATAACCAGCTTCTTGTAATGGCCAAAATTAATCTGATTGAGTCCCTACCGCCCAGTACAGGGTCTGAAATATCACTTTTCTCCACTTGTAGATATAATTCCACATAGAGGCAATTATCAATTCTAAACTTTTAAGAGGTGATTTTAGTTGGTATTGTCTCTTGTTTACCATAGGATTTGCACCATACTTTCAGCCTGCAAAAGGGACACTCCACCTGCAAGTGTATTTTTTGTGTTGGTATTACCTCTTGTTTACCATTTGATTTACACACATTTATATCTTCAGCCTGCAAAAGGGACACACCACCTTTAAAAGTAATACAAACTTCTTTAATTATTGTACCTGTCTGACAATGTTATTTCATTGAGCTAAATACTTTTTTTAATGACCTCTATATTTCGGGTAAACATAAAGCTCTATAATTTTCTTTTAGGGAATTAAGTCATTATCAAGCAAAATAAACGCTCTGTCAGATAAATACAAATATTGTGTGGAATTATTCGAAAGTTTTTCCTGTGCATCTACCAATGAGATGTACAACTTCAATCTTTGACAAAGTACAGAAACTCTTTAATACATTGTCTTGATTTACCTGTGGACTCCCTGTTTTACTGACATTTTGATTCAATAATACTTGTGGGAATTTAAATTATTGAACATTTATTTTGTATTATGTTTACTTCAATATTATATATTTATTCATATTAATATTTATATTTATTTATACAGATATTTTAAATTATGTAATTTTTTCATTGTGACATTTACTTGTAACTTAAACCGTTGTATGTTTCAATACCAATGTAAAAATTATTCTCAGTTGAGTATTAATATTCACTGCCTTAATATGCTATAAATATCTGAAATATATCTGTTACATACATTGGAATTACAAGTGTACTGCATAATACTTTAGTGTCGATTTTTCTTCTTGAAATTTAAGAAGTAAGTCATTATGGTAGTATACCATGATAAACTTTACTATATACGCCTTTTCTGCAATAGACAAGTCTTTAACTATCATCAGTAAATCTTCTTCTGTATAGTTTCCAATCCAAACACAAATAGATACCGGAGACTTTGAATACTTACGAGAGGTCTCGGTCTCTCGTAACTTTACGAGAGACTTTTGACTTAAGAGAGACTTTTATGTGTAGACTTTGCTTTATGAAACAGACTAGTCTCTCGTAACTCAAGTCTCTCGTAAGTAAGCCACTTACGAGAGACTTTGGGGTTTATGTCTAGACATAAATTCTTTATGAAACACCCTCCTGGAGGTTCGGACATGGATGGGAGGTAACCATCTCTTCTTAAATGACAACAGGACGGAAGTATTACATGTATCATCTCACATTAAAAGCATCCAGGAACTGGCATTTTTCTGTTTTGGAGAAATCAAGCCTGCTGAAGATGTCCAGGACCTAGGGGTAGTCATCGACAAACATATATCTCTTCGTGGCCACATAAATTTGGTGTGTCGCAGAGCTTCGTTCTCCTTAAGAAGAATTGGTAGTATTTGCCATCTCCTAAACCAGGAGACAACAGAAATATTGATCCATGCGTTTGTCACATCATTGCTGGACAACTGTAACAGTCTTCTCTTCGGCATTCCGGACAAAGACGTGTCCCAACTCCAACGAATTCAGAACTCTGCCGCCCATCTTGTATCTATGTCAAGTAAATGCAATCACATCACTCCCATGTTAAAAGAGCTTCATTGGTTACCTATTCACTCACACATCCACTACAAAGTTACCCTGCTCACATTTAAAGCAATCAATGGCCTTGCTCCTACTTACCTATCCGAGTTGATAGCCCAATATCTACCAACCAGATCACTCAGATCTGCATCGCAAAACCTGCTAGTAGTGAATAGGAGTAGAACCAAGTCTTTCGGTGACAGGTCCTTTGAATGTGCCGCACCAACCCTTGGGAACTCTCTTCCTGGCACTCTCCGTGCTCAGTCAAACATAGATGTATTCCAGAAAGAACTAAAGACATATTTGCTCAACATTTCATTTAAATTTTGCACTGGTTGGTAATATCTTTGCGTTGTGACGGAATGTGTAGCATAATGCCAGGAAGGTTTTTTCCAAAGAGTCTCCGAACAAGCGGGATGTTTATTTCTCTATTTATTTTATTTATATTCCTCACCATTATAATAATGTTCAAATGTTATATCACATGTATCACCTTAGTAAAAGGTACTATCGATTTGTCTAATGTATCCTGTATGCCTACTTACTTGTGATTGATTAATATATATATATATATATATATGAAATTATTCATATATATGTCTTTATTTCTTTTGTCTTCTGCATTCGTATCTTGATTTTGAAATGTTTGTAAAGCGCATTGGTATTACCTTTGGTAATTAAATGCGCTATATAAGAGCTAATTATTTGTATTATTATAATTATTATTAGTCAGGCCAATACATGACTCAAAATATGAATGTCATGAATGAGAAATGAGAATATTGCACGGAGATAAAATAATCATGTACTAAATGAGATGGACATGAATATATACAGTAAAGGCTGACGACAACATAGGAATGACGTCGAAAGTCCAATGGAAAATGATGACGGGTGATGAACGAATAAACGGGCTCACGCGATGATGATGCGGAGGCTTGAATGCGGAAAGGCGCGACTGAAGAGGCGATCGATGTTTACGCAGACGCTCGTGATGGTGACGATGTTCTCAGACGAGACGAGAAGTGAAGAAAGTGCGGCGCTCGAGGACGAAGCAGTGAATTCGCTTGATGTCGGAGGCCAAATAAGAAATGCAGCCATCAAAGCCGGTGGTGATGCAGAGCACTGAGAGCAGTGTGTCGCTCGATGGATGAGCCGAACTTTGATAAAAATGTTCAGACGAGCTACGGTGAGTCGAGCTCGTGAGGGTGAAGATCTACCGGATCGAAGTGAATGGTAGCTTCCAATGGAGAATCAAGCGCCATGTCGGTCCTGATTATAACGTTACAATGGAAGACTGCCACCCCCCTGGAGACGGCAGAGTAAAGGTTGACGTGCCATGCAAAAGGTATATGAGGCACGGAAGATTCTCGAGGGACTAGAGAAGATTACAGAGACGTGTTGACTCGACTGTATATGTTAGCAGGAGTTGTTTACTCGACTGTGGCGTTAGCAAGAGTTGCTGACTCGACTGTGGTGTTAGCAGGAGTGTTGTTGAAATACGCGGGGTGAACGATGCGCGGAAACACGATGCGCGATTTGAGGGATAAACGCACGTGGTCAGAATAAACGAATACAAATGATTCGCGTAATGGAAATTTACTGAGAAAATGAAGGTGTACAATACAAGTGCGAATGTATGAGACACTAAGAATCCCAGCGGTTGCGGAGCAATTTCCGAAATTGTGGAGCGATACCTGTCACCCCCGCCCCCGGTCCAGTAAGGGTTAAAGCGACACTGAACTGATTAACTTTCTGCCATGGCGTACTATAATACCTAATTTCAACTTCGCAGACAGAGGACTAGATGCGAGAACCAACAGCCAAATTAGAAAAGCAGCGAGTGACGGGAACATACTGCTACAGCTGATCTGAGATGGCGCTCGATGGGATTGTGCGTCGCGCTTCCCTTAAGTCTAGGCCATATGTCTTTAAAGTCGGTTCCTAACTTCTGACAACCATCAAAACAGTGGGACCATCGACAACCAAATGTTATTCGGACCACTGTGTCCTCTCGATTACAGGCTATGGCAATTGTGTGTTTTTTTTTTTTTGTGTGTGGGGGGAGGTAGGGTGAGCATCATGTAGGATAACAATTTGTTTTACTACAATGCACAAACATTTTTCGCGTAAACTTGAACGCGACAATTCGTCCAAAGCCCCTCCCCCCCCCCCGGTTTTGCCGAAAGGGTGCGTTGAGAACGGACTACCGCCTTAACGCACCCTTTCAGTATAAGCGGGGCTTTTCTCGAAAGGGTGCGTTGACTAGTCTTCCACATCAGTCGTTTAGAATGAAATTTAAGGAATAGAAATTTAAGTCGTTCTGAATTGAAATAATCAAAATTGAAACAAAGAAAAAATAAATACAGTGTAAAACTATGTGTACGTAGTCTTGTAGTCATTAGTCGAGCATACTCATATTTAAACCCCTATTTATCCGCCCTCCTAGAACATCCGCATTATCAGTGCGTATGGTTTGATGAAGAACAACCTGTTAAGTATATTCAACATCCCTTTGCATATGCTGTTAGAAAATAAGGACATATCAAACATTATCTTTACTTTTACTAAAACATTTTTCAGTACCGAAGTCCTCAGACTCATATTTATTATTCTTTCTCTTTGTTTCGCCCACTACGCCACTGCCCCTCAACACAAGGGGGAAGTATGTATCCACAATTCGAACAGGTTCTACGCCAATGAGGGGGAGGTGGTGATCCTCCCTTGCCTCTTTTAGATCGGGTTATTTGGCTTATTTTATTTAATAAAAACAAAAATATATAAAGGTAAAACTTTTTTTTAATCCCGAGGGCAGACTTAATCAAATAAAGGCCAAGTACAGGTCAAACTATCAGTCAGTAGTTGGAATTTGCTGTACTATGCTTTTAGATCTGATTGGTAACTGTATTTGAATCCATTAGAATCTATTGACAAAGGAAAACTTAAAATCTGTTGGTAAAGGATTGGATATAGCAGTGTCACATCTATTATAACTACAGTGTCGAGTTGCGCTTATGGAATTACGGACACCCGAAGCTGTATATTTTATTCATATATACGAGCCATAACCAGAAAATAGTATAATGTCACAAAGCAGGTGAAGATGATAAAAAAGCATAATCATTTACTACTCTCGACTGATGGACAAAATGTTAAAAGCAAGAATTAGTCGATTTTCATTAATTCCATGTTAATCATTTTGTATGCTTACATGCATTATCCTTCAGACAATAAAACATGTGCCATCGTGTGTGATACAAGAAAGAAACCTGTACTGGTAACAACTTGCAGCTATCATAAGTGATGAAGATATAAGTCGGTTCATTCCAATATTGCAATTTCAAAAATAAGAGGAAATCATGTAGCGAACCCACAGTTTTACATTTCCTGGGTACAATATAGCATAAGATAGGAAACGCATTTATGATACAAAGAAAACGATTGGAATGGCAAGGGATACATTTATTAGGATGAAATCCGTTTAGAAAAAATAATAAAATTACTTTGAGAACCAAAATCCGTGTCTTAAAGTAATATGTCTGGTCAATTCCTGTATACGGTAGTGAGTGATGCCTGGACACTACACAAAGAGCTAGAAAGAAAATTAGCAGCTACAGAGAGAGAGAGCTACAGAAAAAAAATTATGAATATATCATGCAGGGAAAATATAGCAAATGAAGCCAAACATGCCAAATTTAGTGTTAATCGGACATTCGACGGCTGAGATCAAAGGAGCACGTTGTGGAAGCGAACTTCTACATTTTATACTAAATGCAATAGCCAGTGGTATTCCTGTGATTTCATTGCCCTAACTTATAAGTCGATCATTGGTGCTCCCATTCCGTCAAACAGATGCAATTTACGTCCTTGAATGGAATCATACAACAATATAGTATAAGGAATAAACTGCGCTATGGTCATTGGTATGATTGGTATATGTTTTTTTAATCCGTCAAACATCTGACGTCATTATGAATTTATAAACGTTATAAAATCTCAACATTGTGGGAGGTCTTCACCGAAACCAGTGATTTCAGTATGATTAAAGTGTAATTTGTTACAACCGAAGCTGCACGTTTTATACAGAGTCAACCAGGTTCCAACCATTTTGAAGGATACTCACGAGTACATGATACTTTGATCACTTAACCCTTACTGTACTGGGCTATTTTGAGCACCTCCTTGACTGGGGTGGGGGTGGGAGGGGGAGGGAGGTCCACCCCCTCCTTTGATCTCAGCCGTCGAATGTCCGATTAACACTAAATTTGGCATTTTTGGAGATGTTCACGAAAGGACCAAGATAGTATAATGATTGTTTTCCTAATATGCAATTTTCGTCGCTTTAGCCTAATTAATCATGCAAAATACTAATTTAATGCATTTTACAGAGAGCTCTACATATTTGTATCTAGACTTGTTAAGAATCTTGAAAATGTACTGAATAAATGTTTCCTTCATTTGAAATTCATGATTTTTTTTAATTATTTGTATGATATTTGAAAATGCATAGGTTAATTTGCATAAATTATGAGTACGCGAATTACGCATTTATGAATGTCAAATCTGCAAAGATACAGGGAACTAGAATTATTACAAAAATTGTCAGACTCCACTTTTGAATGTTGAAACTTTCATTCATATGTAACTTCTTTTCTAACACAAACAAGTTATTTTGATGGAAATAATAATGATAATTTGTGCAAATTTTTTGCGATTTTCAAATATTTTGCCTTACTAGAGATTTTTTTTTTAATTTTGTTTTGTTTTTGGAAAGTATGTTAAGCACTGTGAGCAAAGCCACAAAAACGAACATTTCACCCACTTTCTCACTGTAGAATAATATTTACCCACTACCCATTTGCATATCACTGCTCATATCCGAAAAAAAATCGAAATTCATGATTTTTGTTCTTATGTTGTTTTTTGTTTTTATTTTTTATGCTATATATTGTTTTTATTTCTATTGTATTATTTTGTTCTGGAATACATCAAGTTACTTTGAGAAACATATCAAAGCAATTATATGTCAATTCATATCTCCTACTTATGAAGAAATAAATCTAAACCTATATTCACATTTCTGTTCGTACATAAATATTTGAAATTATAGCACTTTTTGATGACATGCGCAAACTAATTGCTATGTACTACCATACAGGTATATCCGATTTCGACGAAAATGGTATCAAAATGTGCGTGAGACTTGAGAAAAAAGTAATGAAACGAGAATTTAACATTCCAACCAGTTGTGGCGCAATCTCCGAAAGTGTGGAGGGGTGGGGGGGGGGGGCTCCCAGCCCCCAAATACATCAAGGGTTAAAGCGACACTGAACTGATGAACTTTCTGCCCTAGCGAACTGTTTATTGAAGAGCTTGATCTCATGGTCAACTTACCAACTTCGCAGACAGAGGACTGAATGCGAGAACCAACAGCCCAATAAGGAATGCAGCGAGTTACGGAAACATACTGCTACAGCTGATCTGAGATTGCAGTAGATGGGATTTTGCGTAGAACTTCTTTTAAAGGTACTTTGTGTCATTTGCCGGCCAAACGATTGAAAAGTTTAAATTGCAACGGCATTTGAAAGGCAATACTAATTTAGAACTTCCTTAAAAACGAAAGGGCCTGAAAAGGTCCTTTAGTGGGAAAATAACGACCATTAGTTGTCGAATCCGCTTAAGTGATTGCAATCACCTACGTAATAGTCTGATTTTCAGACCCTTTTACCGAATTTTCTGCACAAAGATTCCATCAGTTGGATTTTGGGCATTACAAGTAGTGGGTTTATTGGTGTAGACAAATGCTCATGTATATGTTACAGCTCATTTTATGTGCGTTATTACCAAAGAAAAAAGATGTCAGTCAGTCACTCAATAGTGTCTGACAGTGAATTCTAGAAGGTAAACGGGTTTCCTTGCGAAATTTTAATAATAGGATACTGCTAATTTCGAAATTTCACAGATAGAACATAATCTACATAAGTTGATGTTGGCTGCAAAAGGGACATAGTATCTTTAAGTCTAAGTCGTAGACCCCGTTTACAGTGAGCAAAAAAGGCCAGGCCGGATCTAGAACTGTAATCGCGCAAAAGGCCAAATGCGCGGCCAATTGCGGGGCCAACTGTTACCCCGGAAGTGAAAGGATCATTAAGTCGTAGGATAATCACGCCGTACTGTGCGACATGCATGCATGTAACAATCGCCACCGGATCTGCACTCTGACCCCCGCGCCCCCCCCCAAAAAAAAAAATCGTTTGTTTACATGCAGAGCGCCACTACGACAAAATATTGAAAGGTTACAATTTAGGCCGCGGCCGAGCCTGCCACTGTAAACGCACAAAATTGCGGGGCCTCGGCCGAGCCTACCACTCTAAACGCACCAAATTGCGAGGCCAAGTAGGTGTGGCTCGGCCGCGGCCCTGGCCCTTTTCTCACTATAAACGGGGTCATAGTGTCTGTAAAATCGGTTCCTAACTTCTGACAACCATTACAACAGTGGGACCATGGACAATCATTTTTTTATTCGGACCATTGTGTCCTATCGAGTTAAGGCTATGGCAATTTAGGGGTTTGTTAAATGGCGGTAGGGTTAGCATCGTTGAGGATAACAGTGAATATTACTTCTATACACAAACATATTTCGAAATTTTAATGGCATTGTATTTTTTAATAAACAAATATATCATGAACTAAAAGGCTCTAGTTGAAATTATGGATCGAGGTGGCAGGAATAGCACCATTTTTTGAGGAGCTTATCCCCTAAGAAAATAGTGCTTTTTCTGTCGCCGAGGAGTCCATAATTTCACTAGTACACTAATACAATGTCTATGCCTGTCTAAACTAACGTGCACATATCAATACTGTGACAATTCTAAATTTGATTTGAATCCGTTCTTACACCTAAAAATGTTGTTAATTCTTTTTCGATTACGGGCACGTTATCTATAACAAATATCATTATGAAGTAAATGTTTTAGAGTATATGTTTTTAAAATAAATGTAAATAGCCTTGCTAATATTTAGGGACATTTTATAGTATTTGAACCAAGATAATAATTTATATAATTCTCAATTGAGAGCTGCAATAAGAATGGTTAAGTCTTTATGTGAATAATATACGCTAGTATAATCTGCGAACCAAACGTATGTTAGGAGTGGTGATGTATTCACAATATAATTCGTATGTATGGATCACAGTAATTCACCTAATTTGTAGTGACCATGAGTCGGTGACCTTAGGTTACCTGGCCGTGGATTGTATTTGACTTTCGTCAGTCGTAAAAAATAAACGTGTTTCAAAGCACAAGCATGAAACGCTGAAAAAGATGCGTTTTGTAACGTGATTCCGCAGAATCACGGCCGCTAAAAACGCTTAAACGAAATGGAGATCTGAATCAAGATTCTATGACGTCATTATCGTGTCCTGCATCCGGTTCAAAATAGCAGCCGACAGTCGACCGTTAACAAATTAAGAAAGCGCGCCTATATTTTCTGGGTCAAACTGCGCAGTGTGATGTGCAGTGGCTGGGCTGGAAATAAGCGAGAATCAGCGTTCATGGAAAATCGCATGAACGATCTACTTCAGTAACCGTGTTTTGTAACGGCGTTTTGATTTGTGATTCATGTTTATGATTCAAGCTTCAACAAATCGCTTGAACGCACCCCGACTCCACCAAGGGTCATCAAATCAACGTCGGGGAGACTAAGGTGTTAGCCGATTAGATGACCGCACACCTACGCTCTATGAAGATGAGAGTACTTGGCCTTCCCGTCTCGCAGCATTTTTAACAAGCCTGACAACAACAGAACGTTTTGATTTCCAAGTGGACCTTCTCGTGAATAATAATACATACTACTACTACTTCTACTACTTCTACTACAACTACTAATGGTAATAATGGTAATAATACTGATATAAATGATTAAAAAAGACAATAATACTAACACTACGCATGTATCTGTTTATATCGTGCATATCAAAAATATATCCACATGCGCTGTAATGTAGAGAGTATGAAAGAATAGTAAGAAGTAAAATATACGATCAGCGATCGTGATCACTTTAAGCAACACTTTCTGGCAAAGACAAAACTGTCAAACTAAAGCTAAATTAGAGCAAACACAACGAAAATATATATTGTTAGTCACTGTTAATTCCACGTGGCATGTCTCCCGTATCCCGCGTGCCACGTCTACTCCGTGGTCGCCGTCCGTGTCGTTTAACGTGGTTTCTGGGTTCCGGGGAGGACGGGCGGACGAGGGCACGGCCGGCGTTGTCCGTGCAAGGAGGCAACGAACCCGCGAGAGTGAGGCAGCGAGTCGTGCACCCGCCCTCTGTCTAATCAAAGAGATACACGGCGGATGACAATCAACTCACCCGGCAACTCACGTAATGTGTTGTAGCAAATGCACCATGCAACAGAGCGGGCCTACTCCCTGTTAGGCATCTTGCTGTATGATGTCCTTTGTAGGCACAGCACGGGCATGCCAGAGAGATACACATCAGATGACGATCCACTGATGTAATGTAGTGTAGCAAATGCACCATACAACGGGTTGGGCCTATCCCGTCTTAGGTATCTTGCTTTATGATATGCTTTGTAGGCCAGGCGGCGGGCCATGCAATGTACGTGTAGGCGATGATTCTACGCTGACGTCACACACACAGAGTCGATTCGAGTCGAGTCGATTGCTCCACACTGGCGCAAGCCATGGACCTATTTTCGCGTAAAATCTTTACTTTGAAAATAATTATACAAATGCTGTGGTCCATGCCAGCATTATCAAAATCTAAAGCTTCTGCTTTGTTGTTTTTTTCGTCAAAACTACATTGAAATCACAACAATAATAACGCAAATAGACTCAAGTATCGAGATCATATAGTTTGTTTACGGTTCGCCAGTTCATGGCCAAACAGCGCATACATATTAAACAAACTCTGTCAATTTAGATGTCAGTACTAATGAATCACAATCTATTTCAATTTTATTTCTAAATAATAGACAAATAAAATAGAAAGCTTAGATTATGATTATCTTTACATGGTTCACAGAATGTGTATGTTTCTTTTCACAGCAAAAATTCATACAAAATTCGAACAGTTTGTGCCAGTCAGTATGTTCTTGGAGTGATTTCACTTTTTTCTTCCAATGTTTAAGTTGTATTACATGGTTCCTAGAGCGGCGATCCCGGAGGGGGGCAGGTCCCCCCCCCCGGAATATTTGTAAAAGTGCACACACAAAATTGTATAGCAAATATTGACTGAAGACTTCAACACACTTTTAATTAGGCTCGGGAGAGCCCAACACTGCATGCGCTCCCTGCATGCGCTTAGACTAATAACAATGCAAAAATCTTCTCACTTGCTCGCTACGCTCCCTCGCATAATATCCTTCTAGTAAAGTAAATATTGTATAAAATTTCGCATTTCGTCACCCTCCCCCCGTTCAACGTTCAACTCGGGGACCGAGATTTCTCGGGCCCCGAGGTACCTAGTCACAAACGGAAACCGAGATTTCTCGGGTCCGAGCAAGGGCTAATATTATTACATAGAAGTCCATCTATTCACCTTCTAAATACAATATAAATTACCTGTATACAAACCTTGAACCCTTGGCTACATGCATCTCATTTTTTACCAACTGTAGTTGCATAATTTTTGTTTTATTACAAGTTAAGCATGCAAATGCACGAGTCCTCTTTCAGGATATTCGTATAGAAACACATGTAGGTCAGTTTACGTTATTTTCATAGATTTTCGAATTCGCTGGGTCTACTATAGATAGGACAGTGTAAGCCGGACATTATGATTTTAGAAGCAGCGAATTCCACACTCGCTCTGGATACCTTTGTACACGGCACGCGCGCGTACACCGTACACAATGAATCAATTATACCCTTCCGCTCTTCTATTGTTGGAGTTTATAACCATGACAACGACCTTTACCCTTGTGGCCACGTTCATTGTTCCTCTTACGTAACTTAGCTGTAGGTGCATGGGCCAAAGACAAAGACATAACTCTTTTCGCATATTCTATATAGGTCCCAAATACTTGCAAATATTTCTGTGTCATTTTTATTTGTATATACTTCGCCAATACTTACAAACTATTTTGTTTCCCCTATTATCTTCCGCTCTAGAATCCTATCGTTGTTATATTTATTTGTTGTGTACTTTTCATATTTGTTCTTGTCTCCCTCTTCACGATTCCTTCTGTTTATGTAGGGTTTTTATGCTATTTATTTGTTTGTAAATAAAAGAGAAAGTTTCATTCTTTCTCTTATCATATTGCCCACCTTCTTCTAGATAACTCTTTTGTGCTAAAGTATAATGTCCGATGTATAACATTTCCGTCTATAACATGTATAAACTTTTCATTTCATTTTGATGCGACAGAGATGGACATTCAAAAGTTTTACTTTTTATAAGTATTGTACAGTAATATTCTTCTCATTTCGACATTATCAGCCGCTCGTTCTCTATTTCGTTCCTATACTAAATATCAGGTATATGTGAGAGGGGGAGGGGGTGGGAGAGATAGAAAGTTGGACGTAGTCTGTATACTGTATTTATTTTTATGATATTTGTTTCTCCGATCACCCCACCCCAGCTCTGATTCTTTTGGTTTGGTTACTTTCTTTTTTGGTTGTTTATATCTTTTCGCTAAAGTATGATGTCCGACGTATATAAGTAGCGTCAATATAGC
Organism: Mesocentrotus franciscanus; assembly: GCA_037976565.1. NCBI lineage: Eukaryota > Metazoa > Echinodermata > Echinoidea > Camarodonta > Strongylocentrotidae > Mesocentrotus > Mesocentrotus franciscanus. Next base: position 8,236,718 of record CP137681.1, on the reverse strand, counting down.
ATAATAAACACTTTTTCATATCATTTTGATGCAACACAGATTTACATTCAAAAGTTTTACTTTTTATAATTATTGTACAGTAATATTCTTCTCATTTTGAAATCATCAGGAGCTCGTTCTGTGTTTTCCTTCTCCATATCGAGGTTATGGTATAATAGTTTATCTCAAGATCGAAAGGAATACTTTCGGACTAAAAGCAATGATAGCGGAACGGATAACAGTACCAGAGATGAAGATGGCAAATGGAGCTGAAAAAGCGAGCGAGAGAGAGAGAGAAAGAAAGAAAGAGAAATACAGAGACAGAAAAAGAGAGAGAAAAAGAGAAAAAAAAGAAAGCGATAAAGAGTGAGAGACAAAGAAAGAGACAAACAGAGAGAGAAACATTCATTTCTCATGTCATCTTTTCGTCTGACATTTTACTAAATCACATTTGTATTATTCTTTATCTTTCCATGATTGTTATATATTTGAATGAATATTTCAGATAGAGTCAAATTTGGTTCTACGTTATAATAATGATCAGCTATTTTTATTTAGGAGTAAGTCGAAACGCGATCTCATCAAAAATCGCGGAACAGAAAACACTATGAGAGATGAAGATAGAAAATGACATTTAGAAAACGAGAGAGAGAGACAGAGAGAGAATTGTACGTATTGTTATTTATTATTATGCTATTTATCTCTCCGATCACCCCCACCCTAGCTCTGATTATTTTGGTTTGGTTACTTTCTTTTTTGGTTGTTTATATCTTTTCGCTAAAGTATGATGTCCGACGTATATAATTAGCGTCAATATAGCATAATAAACATTTTTTTCATATCATTTTGATGCAACACAGATTTACATTCAAAAGTTTTACTTTTTATAATTATTGTACAGTAATATTCTTCTCATTTTGAAATCATCAGGAGCTCGTTCTGTGTTTTCCTTCTCCATATCGAGGTTATGGTATAATAGTTTATCTCAAGATCGAAAGGAATACTTTCGGACTAAAAGCAATGATAGCGGAACGGATAACAGTACCAGAGATGAAGATGGCAAATGGAGCTGAAAAAGCGAGCGAGAGAGAGAAAGAAAGAAAGAGAAATACAGAGACAGAAAAAGAGAGAGAAAAAGAGAAAGAAAAAAAAGAAAGCGATAAAGAGTGAGAGACAAAGAAAGAGACAAACAGAGAGAGAAACAATCATTTCTCATGTCATCTTTTCGTCTGACATTTTACTAAATCACATTTGTATTATTTTTATCTTTCCATGATTGTTATATATTTGAATGAATATTTCAGATAGAGTCAAATTTGGTTCTACGTTATAATAATGATCAGCTATTTTTATTTAGGAGTAAGTCGAAACGCGATCTCATCAAAAATCGCGGAACAGAAAACACTATGAGAGATGAAGATAGAAAATGACATTTAGAAAACGAGAGGGAGAGAGACAGAGAGAGAATTGTACGTATTGTTATTTATTATTATGCTATTTATCTCTCCGATCACCCCCACCCCAGCTCTGATTCTTTTGGTTTGGTTACTTTCTTTTTTGGTTGTTTATATCTTTTCGCTAAAGTATGATGTCCGACGTATATAATTAGCGTCAATATAGCATAATAAACATTTTTTTCATATCATTTTGATGCAACACAGATTTACATTCAAAAGTTTTACTTTTTATAATTATTGTACAGTAATATTCTTCTCATTTTGAAATCATCAGGAGCTCGTTCTGTGTTTTTCTTCTCCATATCGAGGTTATGGTATAATAGTTTATCTCAAGATCGAAAGGAATACTTTCGGACTAAAAGCAATGATAGCGGAACGGATAACAGTACCAGAGATGAAGATGGAAAATGGCGCTGAGAAAGCGAGCGAGAGAGAGAAAGAGAGAGAGAGAGAGAGAAACATACAGAGAGAGGAAAAGAGAGAGAAACAATAATTTCTCATAATCATCTGTTGGGACATTTTTGCATCACATCTTTTTGCTCATATTCCTTTATCTTGCATAATTGTTATATCTTTGAATTATTATTTTAAATAGGGTAAAATCTGGTTCTACGTCATTTGTTTAATAACAATTTTTTTATTTAGGAGTACTTCGGAACGTGATCCCATAAACCTTCTTTGAAAACAGTAAAAGACAACTGCAAAACAACAAGACCCCGGCCCCTCCAAAAAAAAGGGTTATTTGAACCCTATATAAATGTACAGTATACAAGGATCATCAATGCTGTATGTCAGTTCATTGTTTCCGCTCTTCTATTGTTGGATTTTATAACCATGACAACGACCATTACCCTCGGCCACGTCTATTGTTCCTCTTACGTAACTTAGCTCTTGAACGCACACACATTGTTCGTCCCGCTGAACGCACGCACGGCAGCGAACTGGTCGAGTCTTTGATTTTTATTCTCGTTTGTGAGGCGGCTATCAGGCTGAATAGTGTCGGAAGGAACGGGTTAAAAGAAGATTACCAAAAAACAGTATTAATAAAAATAAAAATAAAAAGGATAACAAGTAGGCCTATATACATACAATTAAGAGAAAGAAAAAAAAATGAAAAAGATTTTTAAAAAGAACAGAAAAACAATGTATCAATAGCATATAACTATTTACAACCCACCACCCCTTAGAATCCCGTGGATTTTCCACGGGACCTCCTAGTATTGATATATATTACGCTTGTACAAAATTACAATTGACCATTTTCAGCGTGTTTTCTGGTTTGTGCGTTTTTGTTCCCGGAGGGTCTTCGGACGCGCGGGTTCGTTCGCCCGTGCCGGGTCTTTGTGTTATTTTGGTCGGGGCTTGTTCGGTATGAAATAGTTTATGTTGCTGGTTGGTAGGTCGGACAGACATAGAGCTTGTTCGACCTGGCAACGCCAGACTGATGTATGCGGAATGGGCATTGGCGGGGGACCGGGGATCTGGTGCGGGCGGGTGGATTCGCGCGTCTTTGGTCTCACTGGGTGCAGACATGTGCAGGATTTGATGCACGCTGACGATGGTCTAGTACTTAATTTATACTGGGAATCACGCTCAACAAGCCTAGCTTTTCTGAGATTCCCTTTATTTCCCCTCACAGTTAATTCAAGAAATTCAAAATATTTTGTCTTATTTTCAAACTTAAATATGCTCTGTAAAGTTATTTTATTGCGTACATACTTATCGGTATTTCGTTACTTGTATAAATCATTTGTTCTATTATATACTGTATTGTGTATATATTTTAATTTGTGGATATTTGAGTGGGAAAATAAATCAAATCAAATCAAATCAAAAGTAGAGAAATGAAAACGTACAACGGAAATATGGTCAATAATAGAAATCAACAAAATGGCACCTAGATGACAACACGCATCAATAATAAAAAAAAACAAGTGTGTTCGTTAAATCAATAACCATGCGTATGGCAAATGTCATGAAAATTGCATTGTCATTAACCATGTCATTCATGAGATATGAAGCGAACAAAATCCATAACGAACAAAGGAAAAAAAGGAGGTAAAAATATAGATTCTGACGAAATAAATAGGTTCTCTGCCACGCTACGCGTCAGATTACCTTAACAAAAAAAGATTCTGACGAAATCAGTTGGTGCTCTGCTAAGCTACGCGGCAGATCATCTCATAATAGTCAGAATTTCAAGTGCATGAACAAAATTTATTTATGATACTTCTTTTAACATTAAGTTGATCATGTCATTGACAGACGGTTAACTTTTAATTGAGTATACACCATATTTTTGAGGGGAAAAATACTTTTGAAAGGTTTACATACCCACGGCATTTCATGCAAGCCGAATTTTCATTTATTTTTGGACAAGAAGTTGGAAACGAATTTGACAACGGATGAATATACATATATATATTTTTATATATATATATATATATATGTTTATGTATATCCCTTGTACATTCATTTCCTTCTCGTGATATTAAACATGTGATATATCTCATTATGAGATCAAGTTTCCTGCAATTTAAAGAAAAATTTATACAACTTGTGTTGTTTTTGCAGGTCAGGTTTTTTTTCTTCTCTGGAATTATGTTAATGTGTTTCTATCACATTTCATATATAAAGGCGGGGGTGGGGTGGGTGTTGAAGCCCCTTACAACTTGTTTAGCCTTGCAATTTGCAAATGCTAATCGGTATGCTATGTTGTAAGCGCTCACTTGTTTGAACATTTACGGTAGTATACCTGTATGTTATTGAGAATCTAATTTTGCAATCTTAAACATTGTTTCAAATAATGTTTTCATGTCAGTTAAATGAAAGAAATAGAAAACAATAATGTACTAAACTTATGAAAATAAAGGCGTGGTACAGGTAAACTGTCTAAATCACAATTTAGAGTAAACTGAACTATGTGTTTTGGTCTGATTGGTCTACGTATTTGAAGACATCGAGTATCTGTCGTCAGCTTGGATTCTGGGAGCTCAAATAGTGGGATGTCTTTACATATAGCAGCTCGTACAGTATGACACAAGTGTCGAGTTGCGCTTACGGGATTGCGGACCACCGAAGCTGCACGTATTCTTCAGTGTCAAATAAATATTGGGCATTCGTCGGATGCCACAAACCAGGTGAGACGTTTAAAAGAAGAACAAACTTCGCATTATTCCTCTGACTGCTGTACAGAATTCCCCTACAAAGTCAAACACCAGGATTTCATTTAAATATTTTGATAAGATTGCTTTCCTAAAGGAACCCCTTCGTCTCACCCTCACCTTGCACATTCTTATTGTTATAATTGTTACAGTTTTTGTTCATGAATCAATGGCAGATATTGCTCCATATATTTATTTAATTATTTAAAAATATTTATACAGGATGACAATATCAGCCAAAGCTGTTTTTCACAATGGTACTGTATATACATGTATGTACATGGTAAAACACAAAATAGCAATTAAATACAAAAAAACAATGAAATAGGTAAAACATCATATGTATTACATGGATATTAAGTAATATAACATTTTTCACAGAAGCAATATAAGCACTCAACTCCCACGACAACAATATTAATTAACAGCACTCACATTTTAAATATGTACAGTTCCGCTGATGTTGTTTAGGAGAAACAAAAATGTATTATATTTAAAAGGGTAGAAAGATATATACACCCATCCATGGTGGCATCGGTTATTTGGTAAATTAATGAAAGTATAATTGTTTATAAAGGAATTTGAAGGAAGACATATATGTTGAATTCTGTAAAGTACTAGGTAGAGTGTTCCATATGACACCTCCTGAATACATAAGACTTCTCTTAAAACATTCTAGATTAGGTTTGGCAATATTACATTTGATTTGTTAGAGGCTCTAGTATTGATATTATGCCTATCGCAGACCATTTCTAAAGCATTACATAAATGTGTTGGTGCAATACCATGTACAGATGTATACATTAAAACAACTAAAATTAATTTATCCTTTCGTCAAATGATTGACATTTCAATAATTGTATCAAATCCTCACCTCTAACATTTGTATAGTCATAGTTGGATGTAATTATACGTGCTGCCCTCTTTTTTAGCTTTAAAAGAAAGTCTTTATTCTGCCTTGAACAATTTAGAATAATTGTTTTATACATATGCTTTAAGGATTTGACATCTAACTATTGGGACATATAACGTAATGAGAACAAATTCATAGACATCAATATAATAAGTCTTTTAACATGGGTATCCCAAGTAAGGTGATCATTAATTTCCACTTCTAAATATTTAAGATTATGAACCTGTTCCATTTTCATTCCATCCATGTATATAGTTAAGCTATGTGACTTACGTGCACTTAAAAGCATAATGTTATTCTTATCTGCATTAACTTTTAAATTATTCTGAGTATACCATCTATGTATCGAATGAACATCATTTTGTAACAATATGGTTAATTCATCATTATTCTGACGAGAAGAATATATAACGACATCATCAGCAAACATATTACAAGTACATGTTTGCAAAGACTGAGCTATATCATTAATACAAAGTAAAAAAAATAAAATAGGTCCGAGGAAACTCCCTTGAGGAATTCCATTTGATAATGATTTCGAGTTTGAAAGTATACCATGACAAAAAAAAAAAAAAAATTGTCTCCTTTCAAACAAAAAACTATTAAACCATTTCAACTGTTCATCCTTTATACCATAACATCGCAATTTATTAAGTAACACTTTGTGGTCAATTGAATCGAAACATTTGGAAATATCTAAAGGGCATGCAGCTACTAATTATTTTCCATTAAACGATTCCAGCCAATCATCTATAGTTATTTGGATACATGTATTGGTTGAATGGTTTGGTAGGAAGGCTGATTTATCAATATAAATCAATTCATTCATGCGAAGATAAATCAATAATTGTTTTTGAATGAGTTCCTCTAGAATTTTAGTCACATAACAGGTTACAGATATTGGTCTATAGTTGGTTGGATCATCATTTTTTCCCTTACCTTTATAAATCGGTGTTACTTTGGATATTTTCCAATAAGACCAAATTGTTACATTTTAAAACTTGCATTACATAATGAAACCAATGGTTTAGATATAACTGATGATCCAATAAAAAGCAATTTAAAATCAACATTAAAAAAGTCAAGATTACTTACATTTCCTAATTTGCATAAAAATTCATGAACAACACTTTCCTTAAGTCTTTGAAATTCAAAACTATAAGTGCATTCTGGATGTTTCCAGCTAAAATCATCATTATTAGGCTTGTTCAATTTTCCAACTGACGCCCAAAAAAAATAATGCATGACTAGATGAGATAATGGTCACTTAAAGAAGTCTTAGCAACAATTGTGATAGTATGTCTTTCAGGTATCGTAGTTAAAATATGATCTAAACATTTTTAAGAATTGCTAGTAACCCTTGTCGGCTTCAACACAAATTTTGTCATGAGAAATACATTTTCAATCAAATTTATTGGACTATTACATAAATTATGATCAAAGATGCATTCATAATTAAGATCATCTTATATTATGAGCTCCTTATTTTCTTGTCATACCTTTTCTAATACATCCAATAGATTATTAACATATGATATATCAGCATTAGGTGGTCTATAAATACAAGACATCAATACTTGTTCATGATTAAACGACAGTTCAAACCAAATACTTTCCAATGAATTACTTATTAAATCATGTCGCAATGTGTATGGTATAGATTTTAAAATGTATACACAAAGACCACCACCTCTTTTCTTGTTCGTAGTCTTTGGTCTATCCTTGCGAATTATTACATAAATGTCTATGAAAATATCATTATCATTAATCAGATCTTGTAACCATGTCTCTGAAATACATAAAACATCAAATTTCATTTTCATAAGTAATAATCGAATCTCCTCTACTTTATCTAATAGACTTCCAACATTTAAATGCCCGACTTTAAGGCCATTTTGTTTGGATAGTTTAAGGTTACATGTGGAATATTCATTACTACATTTATGATTGGTTGTACAATGAACAGTGTCAGAAACATCATTAGTAATTATATAATTACTGTTATCATATGTATTCTTCTCTTCAGCAGTTACAGAGTGACCATGATGTAATGTGGCGCTCTCTTCTTGGCCTAGAGTTCATATATAACCGTTTTTTTTTAAATATAAATCTTATGTCCATGCTGAAGACAGTTTCTGCACTGCAAAGGTGCACCATGTCGACAGTTTAATGCATTGTGGTTTTGTTCTCCACAATACTCACATCCTTGTCCTTTAAGTACTGAAGCATAGGTAGGGCTGGACTAGAGCTCATTACCATAACCGCCTATCGATCTGTGCCAAGATGCTTGACGTCAATGACTTGGCGGGATAAGCGGATCCACACATGGCCGTCCCATGAATTGATTTTGTAAGGGATAGATGGATCCACTGGCATAGGTAGTTCCAGTGTGGTAAGCAGGTCCATTTACAGTGGGGTACATGGAGTCTACGTGCTGTCTTCTCCATGCTTGTCTGGGTGGAGGCGGGCCCAGTGGTGGTCGGCGATATGGGTTCAGGGGGTTTGAGCAGAGGTTCCAGGAAAGTACTGGTACGGTGGTCTCCGAAGTTGACTAGGTGGAAGCCGTGGTTGATCCACAAATGGTTGGGGAGGTGGGCCTTGATGTTTCCGGACCGATCCAGTGATGGATGGGTAGACAGGTTCACGCGAGTCCAATTGCTTCGGTCTCTGTGGTTGACGGGGAGGAGGTTTGAAGTTTAAAGTTTATTTGTTCCACATTTACATCAAAAAAAAAATTTAAATTCTTCTTTTTTCATACAAGCGTATAGGCGTAGATTACAAACACACAAAAACATTAAAGATTTCAAATCAAGTATAATGTACGGAAAATAGGTACGAAGTTTCGAAATGTATAGTTATGAGAGGTAAGGTAACACAATGTAAAATGTGGGGAGCCTAAATAAAAAGCATAGCTTGTATGTGAATAGGCTCCCGTACTGAGTAACACAAAAAGTAGGTCTGAATTTATAGGGTGTTATAGGAGGCGAAAACGGAGTAGTATAGTAAGATATTCTAGAGACGTGCAAGGAGAGTGAATTTGAAAGAAAAGAAAAATATAATAAAGAGTAGAGAAAATAATGAAATAATGATAAGTAGGGAAGGGAAGGAAAAAGAAGAAAATCGAGGGAGACGAAAAAGTAATGGAAGAAGAAGAGGCAGAAGAAGAAAAAGCAAATTGATGAGATCATTGGCATTGTAAATTAACAAAAACAAAGTCTGTATAGCCACCTGTACGATCCAGCGCGAATTTAACATTAATTTAACACATATACGTACTCGTATTCCCGCTGTCATGGAGGAAGCTCTGGGGCCTGTAAAATTTTGGTGTTCGTTCTCATTCCGGACAGGGGGAGGGGGCGCGGGTCGTGAAGATGGCTTATCTAAGAGGGCATTAGCGGCATTTTTCAATTCCTTGATATCTAAAGTTAGCTGATCTAGGCGCTGTGGGTGCACCTACATTTAATGCACAGCGGTTCTCCAGGTGGTGATTGCATGCCACACAATTGACATACCAATGGGCATGATGGTGGGATTGGGCTTGCAGGTCCAATACGGGAATCTATCACTGAGTTTACACTGTCGTTCAACAATGACGACTCTTTATCCTGTGTTAGAGGGTCGATGTGTTGTAATATGAAATGGCGTCCAATCTCGATATTTAAAATTCGGGTATATTATGCTTAGTTCACCAAGATAAAAGTCATTCAGGTCTATTTCATCTGGAACAGTTAATCCCCGATTTAGTAGATTGATAACATACACAACAGAGTTTTCAGTGATATTCTTTGGGAGTCTATAACGAAAAATGTCGGTTCCCGGTTCACCTTTATACTTATTTGTCATTAGCTTTGCAATGAAGACTATAGTCTATACATCGATTGCCATATGTGGGAATGTAGTATGAATTATGGCGTCGACTAGAAAACAAAGACAAACTATATATACGACGTTCAAAAGTACTTACATAATAAAATTCTCCCTCCCGGAGTTTACAATGCTCCTTCTGATGTCAGTCTTGTAATATCGTCAGATTAAAATCAGTTTAGTTCATTGAATTCATTGAAATTTCACGGAAGATTCTCAAAAAGTCGCGGTAGATTCGCGGTAGCTTTACTTGCTGAAGTTGTCATTTCATGATGAGGTTATGTTTATTACTTTTGTCAGAAATTGTAAAAGCTTATACAAATATGATTATTCGGCGTTTTAAAAATATAACTTACACGAACCAATATGTTCCAAACAATGTAATAGGTCTAACAGATTATATGTGGCGAGATGAATTATACTCATATCCTGCCATAAGGCTGCATGCACGCTACCGTTATAGTGCCTTGTACATGCGCGCGAGCCAATGTTTCAATGCTTTGTGCATGCTTGCACGCATTCGTAATACATGTAGCAGTTATTGTTCATGCTCATTGTACTGTGCTGTGTGTTTCGCACGCGCTATTCAGAGAACTAATGCATTAATCAGATTATCTCAAAATAAAGTTGGCACGGAGGGATTTGGGGCGTGGCACAATGGGGATTAGCCCTGTGGCATGATAAGAGTTAATACAACTTTTAAAGTTGCACAATGTACGTTTCAATTTATATTTACAATACAAATCAAGACATGTTTATCTTTAGGCCTTTATACTATTTTGAATAACAATATTTAATGCATTGTTATCGCACAGCATTGTATCAACATTTTCAAATTACTTTTCATTTCTATGATTCGTCAGCTGATTTCTAAAGATACCCCCGCCACCCCTCCCCCGATTTTTTTTTAGACTCGTGTTGTTTCTAGAGACGTCGCAGGTCAACGGAATCGACAGCGACTCTGGTCACCAACCTATCATCTATCGCAAGAGCCCTATGGAAAGGGTACTTGATCTGATATGATATGATTCTATTTGCTTTTTAATTGATGTACTAATATAAAAAAAAACATCTGAAGTGTAATATACATGATATAATGCCACAATAATTACAGAACAACATCCCTGCTTAGCCGTGCTATTACAGCACATTTGTTATACCAAGGGGTCCTAAAGATAAAACATTCGAGAGAAAATCATATATCGCAAACTAAATCATGAAACATATGTTTACAACTTAACACACATTGTGCGTTAACATGGCAAAACCGTACTAAAAACAAGCATTAACAACTCCATCAACATTTTGAGTCATCAGTTATTCAAACGTTATTTTTTACAGAGAAGTACATTTGTAAGAATTGCGGAAGTTGGTAAATGTATATTCCTATCGAGTATTTCGCTTAGCCTATCCAATGGACAAAAATGTCAGATAAGAGAAATGATGCTCGGAAGTATTAATGATGATGTTGTATTGTATTTATGAGATAAATCCCTGTGAGCAAGTTGGTTTACCCCACAATGCAATACGCAGCAATTTGCGTGACGTACTACCCTCATATTCAAAGAACAGCATATATATATATATATATATACATCATACTATATACATAACTAAAATTATATCTACGTTGGATCTTGGAATAGTTTAGTTTGGCGATTTCACATTTATCAGTGAACTGCTGTTTTTGTACACGGCGTTTGTACGGTGCCTCAAGGTTATATTATTAGTACAACTCCATTCAAATGTATATGATTATTGATTTACCTCGTGAATTAAGCTCCAACAACAACATTCCTAGACTATTGCAGACTACGTCTTCGGTGCTAATCAAAAGCCTAATGCAGTTTCGTACAGCCCCGGATGTTATATTCAGGCATCGTTTGCGGCATTTCAAATCCTAACACTAACACCAATTCCTAACCACAATGTAGGGCCTAATACAAACCTAACCCTAAATCATTAGGAAAAAAAATTGTTATTTAGTGGATATTTGATGCACTATTGCCGTTTTCCACCTCTGAAAAATATGTAATGAGCACATTAAAAGGGCGCCGGTACGCTTCCCCGCCGAAGAGCTGGTAGAGAGAGACGGCATAAACGGCCTAAGATGTCTGGGCTGTACGAAACAGATTTAGCGTGTATACAGAAACTCGGCTCGAGCTAACTAGCTAGCGCTAGCTCGATCAGCATAATGTAACGCGCTACGTCACATGGTAACGTGGTATATATATGGATTTGATGCGGCAAATTCAATAATTTCGATGTGAAATATCCAACACAAAAAAATCTATTTAGGAGCAAAGATTTAGAGTTATGGCGTGATGCCTACGAGGTTTAAAAGAAATCGCGGTCGAGAAAGGGACCAACACAGGGCTCCCAATTTCTTGATCGCAATTTATTTTAAACTTCGTAGGCATAATCTCCACCATCTAATCAAGATAGCATTTATATAGATATACATATGAAGAGCTTGATTCCAAAAGGAGCTAAATCCATATTTTATCAAAATTGAGTTTTTTGTTTTAAATTGATGATTTCTTACATGGGGACAAAATGCACTATATCACATATTAAAATTTCACCAGGAAGTATGAAAAATTTTAGGTACAATATCATGTTTCATTCCAAAAGGAGCTAAATCCAATTCGGTTTCATTCCAAAAGGAGCTAAATCCACTTTGGGTACTTTTACGTTTTTTATTTCTCCACTTTCCCTTTAGCCATGTACCTTCATGTTGTTATATATGTTAAGGTGTCGCCCTGGACCAATAATACATGAGAAGAAAAAAAAAATCTACCAGTTATTTCTGATTTTTACTACATTTTTAGATTTTGTGGATTTAGCTCCTTTTGGAATGAAACACGGATTTAGCTCCTTTTGGAATGAAACGGATTTAGCTCCTTTTGGAATGAAACTCGGATATGTTGTTTACTTTTTTTTCAAAGGCTATATTTAGTTGTGATTTCACTATTATTATTTAAAAGGAAAGGGTTGCTACTAATTTTAATAAATTTCAGTGATTTTATTGAGAAAATATGACAAATTTTCGGTACAAAATCATGTTTCATTCCAAAAGGAGCTAAATCCACGAAAAATAAAAATCTGAAAATTTGGTAAAAATCAGAAATAACTGGTAGATTTTTTCTAATCATATATTATTGGTCCAGGGTGGCACCTTTAACATATATAACAACGCCAAGGTACATTACTAAAGGGAAAGTGGAGAAATGAAAAAAGGCGATTTACTCAGAAGTACCCAAAGTGGATTTAGCTCCTTTTGGAATGAAACTCTTCATATAGATAAATAATAATTAAAACAATTGAAATAAAAATCCTTAAATGTTCTCTTCTTCACTTTGACCGGTTTCGATTGTATTTCTTCGGATCAGTATAATGTGTTAGGTTTTGTTAATTGTAGACGTTCCTAGTTGTATGCATTCTCTTATCAAAATTAACAAAATGCTTGTTCTATAATATCACTGATATTCAACTCAGCGAGTTCAA